>KZ309354.1:1064890-1079061 GCA_000376725.2 Ladona fulva | reverse complement strand
GTATGATGAAGATTTGGGAGAGGAGAATGAAATTATAGGCCGCAGGACCCTTAGGGATTCTATAAATCCATTTGCTATGTCAGCAGAGGACTTTCGCAAGTTATTTAGATTGCCCCAGGAAGGAGTAATGTATTTAACGGACGTCTTAACACCTCAGCTGGGGCAGCTAACAAGAAGAACTGGAATTCCTATTCATTTACGGGTATTATTACATTAAATATTGATTTTCTTGAAACGGAAGCAAACGGGATATGCACTGCACGTAGACAGTAATATATTTACGTAATTTACGTATGATTCCCATTCCTACAGATTCTTTGTGCATTAATGTTTTTGCAAATGGAAGTTACCAGGATATAGTTGGGCTGGATTATTTATACAAACATGGCAAGAATGGCAAGAATGTCCGAATCGTTAGTGTCAGTTCTTTAAGTAAAAGTGAAATACTCTGTGTCCTATTTGGAAATTAACCTTTCTCGTGAAATGCCAGGGTTCGAATTTTAAAATAAGGTGGCGGACTACGATTTGAAGATTCTCTCAATTAATGCTCGTCGTGGGGGGAGAACGCACGACTGGCGAACTTCGAATCTGCACCATCACATGCAGCAGAAATTTCAGAGAGGCGATCGAAGATAGCAAGTAGGAAAGTATTACTTATCCAATGAATGGATTAAAAGTATCGCTAATCTCATAGATGTACATATTCAGAAAGAGAGTTGAATTTGGTTGAACTCGAAGGTACAACATAACAGACCTTCCCCTTCACCTTAACCTTCACTTCCCTTCCTCTAACTGGTAAGAACGTCTTTGAAATGAGCAACGCTGTTACATACCAAACTATAAAGAATAACAACAAAACGTTGTAAATTGAATATTTCGCCTAGGAAAACGAAATCTATGACTAATCAAACTAAAATAACATTTTCATCATGAATGAAATATAATCCTATCACACCCTAACTGCTATTAGCTTCTCTAATAATTCGCAAGAAAACGACTAACTATCCGTCCTGGCAATCACTTCCCTGAATCGCTTCTTAGTTTTCTCTTGGAGTTCGCACACGTCGCTAACTGGAATCAGTTAGCAACGTGCGTAAATATCAGCTCGTCAATATCTCGTGACGAGATCTGTATTGATGACCTTTTCGAAAAGCTTACGTCGGTAATCAAGTCTTCTATCCCTAAGCGAATTCCACCCGAGGGATTCTATCACAGCTGAAACACTACTGTCGAATCTAAAATCTCCCTTGAAAAACCTAGCTGCTCTACGTTGAACCATCTCAAGATCGGAGACAAATCCTCCTTCGTGAGGATCCCAAGTTCCACAGCAATACTCGAGGAGAGGTCGAATTAGGGAAAAATATGCTATTTCCTTTACTCTCAATGAACAACCCCTCAGAATTCTACTGGCAAACCTTTGAAGGAAAAACTACTACTGAGAGTAATTCCTAGGTATTTATGATGTCTCACGAATTCCATAGGAATTCCATAGGTAACCTTTGCATGCCTTTCCTACTACGCTTCGAATATTCTCGAATTCGAGTTTGAAGGAAAAACTACTAATAATATGAGCATAATTCAGAGGTATGTCTCACGAACTTCAAAGGATGTCCTGGATTATTATACGGTGCGTGGGTAATATTGGAAGAACGCGTAAAAGACATAACTACGCCCTTTTTTACGTCGAGCTGCCAACCACTAGTCCAGCACCAACCTAAATAACGTTCATATCGCTCTGTAAACCGATACACAGTTCTGATAACTGATTTTGCGATATTCAGTCGAACAGGTTAAGTGTTTCTACGATAATAAAATTTAATTATTATTTAATCACTCATGTTAGTTATCATTCATCCAGGGACGAATAAAAGAGAAATAAGCCATATTGTTTCTTCGATTTCAATAAAATTAAATTTAAAATATTTACGTCAATTTTAGCGCTTGTGCTTGGAATAGTAATCGAAGGATTAAAGGTACGGATGAGTCAGTAAGCGGATCGAAGTTTATGGGCGCGTACCCTTAGTCACTGTATTTTTAAGTCACTGAAAGTGTTTGGAGTTGGAGCTTTCATCGGTAGTGATTGATAGTCTAAGACGGCGATTTTATTTTGATTTCCCTTCATTCAATCCCTTAGCAGATGCTGACAGCCCAGTTGATCCATTCTCTGAGGAAAGAGAGGCATAAATCATTGCTGAAATGGAAATGCAATCCACTAGGTTCGGAAATCGGAAAATATTACCCTTTTGTTTGAATCTCCCGTCAAAGATGGGCTAGAAGATAAAAATTCCTCTGATTTGAATACTCAGATATCCATACCAATAAGGTCATATATTGGTGCTTTACCATACAATAAATCACTAACGTCCCGACTTCGCCGTATTCTAGTCATAAAAAATTATTGAAAGCTTCAGCCACAGTAATGATACTTTATCTTAGTAATCCCTGCATTAAAAAACCAAAAGGTTTGATATTTTCTTTTAATCTTTTTCCAAATGCGAGCAGAGCGGCGCTGCTCCACAATGGCGCCTCTCTACACTCTCATCGTCACAACTCAGAGAAAACTTGGATTCGTCGCTGACGACGGCGTCGACAACACAACGTGTATAATACGCTCCTAGTAGGTATTTATATTAAAAGGTTTATTTTTATGTCGAATAACACAGGAGAGTACAAAAAGAGATGATGATGATAATAATAAAAAAAACGTCTTTATTGAAGGGCGAGATTGAGATATACTTGTCCATTTTAAATCTAACCCTTTGTAATTGAATATTTAGAAGAAAGAGATGGTTATTTGAGATGGAAGAAGAAAAATCAACAATAGAAATGAAATATTATTTGGATTAAAAATAAACTGTCGGAACTTACGGAAAACATGAAATCATGCAAGAAAACGCCCAGGAGGAAGAGGCGTGAAAAACTTGCGATAACCTATAGACAGTAGCAACGAAAATTTAATAAGAAAGCGGGAAAAAAAGTATACTGTCAGCAACAAGTCTGAAAAAACAATAAATACACATTCATACAGAAAGAACAGATACAGAAAATAAGAGACGTTGAATTAATTTAAAATCAAACTAATTAAAACTACAAGAAATAATAAAGCAAAAGGAAAAAAGAAACAATGAAACGTCGAATAACAGATAAATACTGCAAAAATAACAAAGTAATGAGGAAAAAAGGAGAAGGTACACTATGCACGTGTGACTAGATAAGGAAGAAATAAAAATACAAAGCAATAGAAATCAAACAACACGAAACAGAGATAGTACAAAAGAGATAGACAGAGGGTGCCTGCATCTCTAGCTCATCATGGGCTCTATGCCCATGAGGAGCTAGAGATCTCATCATCTGATATCCTTCGTATAGGAGCTAAGCTTTGGTCCTTAAGTATGTAGATGCATCTAGGACAGGTTACGGTCATATGAGTGATATATGATGAAAAACAGATAATATCATTATTGAGAGAGTAGTGACGGAATGGGGAATGAAAAAAATAGCGCAGTTTTGACAGAAAAGGGGTGCGTTATGACGGTGTGGACGCACGGAAGAGATCGGCGAATTGCCGTGGGAAAGATTCTTAAGAATATCGTAAATCGCAACGGAGAGGAATCCTGCAGAGTGCTGTATTCGAGAATTAGAAAAAGTGCACAGAAGGGCGACACGTTTCGTAAGATATTGATTCGATAAATCAGTGAGTGTTACTCAAATGCTCCAGGACGTAGGATGGAAAACTCTAGAAGATAAGAGATTTAAACAAAGACATAATTTACTTAACAAGTTCAGAGAAGGAAATTTCGTAGAAGATGTAGCCAATTTTATGCGTCCTCAATGTTACATAGGCCCTTCTGATTCTGAGAGAAAAACCAGAGAAATAGAGGCTAAAACTAGTCACTTCAGAAATTCATTGTTTTCGCGAACGTTACGGGAAAGTGATCGATTAGGAAAGTAGAGTCATGGTGCATGCACCCCCTGCCACACGCAGAAAGGTGGCATTCTGGGTACATATGTAGATGTGAATGAATTGGAAAATCTAACGGATGGGATACTGAAAGAATGGGATTTGGAACAATAAAAAGAATCAAAGGGTTATACAAGGGGAGCCCCTTTGCCCAAATATGGGATATCTTTTTAATGGAAGCTGACTCATTAAAGGTTTGAAAATGTAAACATTTCTTTAAAGAGGGATTTTAAGGAGAACCGAATGGCAATTAGTCCGATATTATGCACTTTAACGGCAGAATGGAAAAGGAGGTAAAATAGGGCTCCCGGATAGCCAAGTGGGCAACGCGTTTGACATCAATGAAAGCGGTTCCGGGTTCGATTCCCGGTGGGGGCTCACGTGCGAAATGACCAATGCTGTCGAAGCACTTTTAACAACACTACTACTAATACGAGATAAAATAGATGGAAATTGAACGACGGTGCCATTTGAGATCTGTGCACATCCAAACGTCCAACTTCAGTTTTGGTTTTCTCTACCATCGGAAAGGGATACCAGCAGAAATATTTTTTCGAAAGAATAGCGATCCTTTCGTCCTATCGCGGAAACCGGAAGCCCAAATTCCAATTGCCAATCCATAAATTAACTCTCAAAAGTCCCTAAGTCACGGTAAACCCAGGCATGGGAGGAAAAAAAATTCGATACGATCGAAAACCATTAATTCGAAAAAAAACAGACGTACATTAACTCAAAAATAAAGAAACCACGCAGTAAATCAAGTTGGAGACGTGTTGAGGGAGGCAAAAAAAGTAACACGCTTATCAGCTTGAACTTAAATTTCACTCTATTTTCGCAATTTGCAGATTTATTTACCTTGCGTAATATTTATTGCGAGCAAACAATGCTGGAATCGGATGGGAGATAAAAATGGATTAATAAAGAATTCGATTAATTATACTAATAATATCGCAACCACGAAAGAAGTTTATTCTACACCTAAGCAAACCTCATAATTTTAATTATACAATTGTAGGCAAAAAATGAATAAGAGATGTAATTTTACACGACCAAAAAACTAACCCGCAAACAACTGTCATCCGCTATCGATTTTATTGCTAAGTAAGAGTTTAAAACAGCATTATTCTCCTTATTTTACCCGTGAAATCAGTATCAATTACCATAAAACATATTCAGACTTGCAATTAGCTAGCATTAAGCACTAAATAGTTTTTAGCACATCAAGTAAGATCTCACCATAAAATCCCACTTTGAATAAGAAAGAATTTGAGAAATATTTTTATCACATTAAAAGAACTGCTTTCATCAGATTTCTTACCTTTACGTGACCAAATTATATTTTTGTTGTAAGAATATTTTTCAATTTCCTGATAATAAAACTGCAAACTGAAATGTTTCCCTAAAGATATTTTTATAGCTATAAAGCAATAAACTTCCCCAAAGGTCGATTCCTTAAAGATTTCCCGTCAAATGACTTATTCTCTTTCCCAAAACCCTTATCAATTCTCTGCTCTCCAATTCCTTAAGGTACCTAATTTTTTTAAACTTGGCCATCCATTTACATGTCTTTAAGATAAAGAATCGAAAATTTCTAATAATTTAACAAACTTTGATCGGAAAATGAGTGTCACTGCATAAAGGCAGGACAAAGAATGTTTTACATGTTTTTCCATTAAATTTTTATCTCCTATTGACAATGATTATATACTAGTTAGTTGATGCTTCCTATGGTCACATATTCCTTCCAAAGATCTAACGGTTTATGTCTGAAGGTTGAAGGGTGTCACTGTAGGACCTATCTAGCATCCACCCCACCCTTCATTTTGAATCATTCAGTCGAAATGTTGCATCTCACTAAATGATGTACGAACCGATTACTCATTGATGCGATACATATCTGTTTGATTGCCTTGTTCATTGCTTAGATCAATGCCTCTTATTCATTTCCTTTTTAAAACCGATCCTTATCGATACAGACCTTATTCCCTTTAATGTCCTATTACATTCTTCTCGATTGCTCCGTGCTAAGAGACCATTACATAGAATTTTACCTCTACTAAAACAATTTTCTTACGTGTCATTATCAATAATACAATCCGTATTTCTCATATTATTATCGTTAGTCCTCAGATATATATATGGGTTATCGTCTCTAAGTATTATTAATTTATTATTATTATTTGATTATTTTTAATTTATTCTCTTCGTTTACCTCTGGAATGCACTAATAATCTTACGAAGTAATTGCTTATAAATTAAGATAAACATAAAGAACTATTCCATCAACTGTTTGTTCATGGAGTTGATTCATCCGAATGAAGTCCTTCCATACCTCCACATACTCGTATATGTGCAATCTATTCAACGCATACGTTGCGGATTTGTGTTGTGCGCACATGGAGATCGCATCTAAAACAGGAAATGGTTGCCCGCGCATACTGAACCTTTAAGTTCCGAGTAAGGGGTACAGTATCTTGGAGAACACTGTGGTTCAAAGGTTACAAGGCTATCCACTTGCCATTTTAAAATAATTGCTCCCTTTTCTGTGAATCCCGTTAATTGTAAAGGATTTCTTCTGGAGATAACACCGAGTGGGTTGAAATATCAAAGTTGAGGGTTAGCGGAATTCTTCCGTCGTGGCGTTCTCTCGTGTTCAAAAAATAACTCTGGTATATAACCTAAAGGCAGTGATTGTCACTCACATTTCATAGGATTATGATAAATTTAACGGACGATGTACGTATTAGGTTATCTTTACTTTAAGAACTCAATTCCCATGATTGCTCTCCATTCCTTGATTCCTCTCAAATCCATTCAATCCCTTGATTCAATTTCCCTTCATTAGGCATTCCATTTTAGCATAATCAGGCACAGGGGACACACAGTATGTAACGGATAGGAGGAGGGAAGGGTAAGGAGGGGGTGGTTGAAAGTCAGGGGGAGAGCCTTTTGGAAAGAGGGATGAAAACCTTCAGCGAAACCATTCACCCAATAACAATCGCGTAGAAATTATCGGGATCGAAAAAGCCATCGCAATCCCAGGGTAGCAGATGAATCGAAACAGTTTCTTCACATTCTATATTTAGAAACCTCAGACATTAACGTGGTATAAGAGACTCGGTAGTTTAGCGCCGTTTTCCTAGTTGCTTTCCTAACTTTATCTCAAAAATTGGCCGAAAAAAGTGTCCGCCATTTTGTTACGTAAAATAAGCAGAGGTCCATATTTGAGCACAAAACAATAACGAATCAAAATATCAGAAATTATACTAAAATATGGCATAATCGGTTTTTCCATCAGTTTCCTTGAATCACGTCTGCATCGCAGCCAACTTGTATGTTTTTCAGAAAAATCCGAGAACATTCTTTTCTGTGAAAATTTCCCAAGTTTGACACCCTGTATCTTTTTGACGCGCACAAATAACGAAAAATAAAAGGCGGAGCAACAAAATTCAATCTTTTCTGAATATCTATGCGAAGTTTCACGTTCCTCACTCTAAAAAACCATTTTTGGCCTCTTGGCCAGCTTTTTTCGATTCTAGCCCACTGTGCAGCGTTAGACGAAGTCGTCTTAGTTAGCATTTCCCTAGTCCATTCAGAGAGCAGCTGTTTATAGCAAGACATCGCATCAATTACACTTCATCACTATCAAAATTTAATTCATTTTGTATAAACTGATCCATAATTTCCGTTATAGTGGCTAACATTTTTTAGACAATCCGTTGAAAGTTCCTTTTCTTCCACATATTCGGAAACGCTAATTAATTTCGATTAGCAAAATTTCTGGGAATCCCAATAAAACCGCGCAATACTGAAACAGCGTTAAGCGCAGTCTTACTGTATATGATATCTACATCAATACCCTACAAGCCGCCTTTAGGCGTGTGGCAGGGGGTGTCAACACCGGATGTTCGAGTTATTTCTTTATCTTGTTATTATCGCGTATCGTTCGCGGGAAACAATGAGTCCTTAAAACGACTAGTCTTAGCATCTATTATCCATATTTTACGCTCATTGTCGGATCGGCCAAAATAGCAGGGGGTCGCATAATATTCATTACGTCTTCCGCAAACGCACTGTCTCGAAATTTATCAAGTAATCGCAGCCTAGCTTCCAATCTCCTTTCTTTCAAGGATTCCCAACCTGCGTCCGAGAGCATTTTCGTAGCACTAGCTTTTTTGTCCTAGCATTTTTTCACAAAACGTATTGCCTTGCGCTGCACTTTCTCGAGTTCGCGGGTGTACGTTTTATCCGCCGGATCCGATATACTTGCCGCATATTCAAGATGGGGTCTGACCAAGGTGAAATAGCATCGTTCTCTAGCCTTTTCATCGCATTTACCTACAATGCGCTTTATGAAGCCGAGATTTTTGGTTGCTTTACCGCAGATTTTTCGGATATGAATGCTTAAGTTTAAGTCATTCGCAAGAGTGATCCCGAGATATTCAACTGACTCTACTACATTTAAATTTATTCAGTTAATTTTGCATGGGTAATTCGGACAAATTTGTTTTCTTTCGACGAAATTAACGACGGAGCATTTACTAACATTAAGTTCTAATTGCCAATTTTCGCACCACCTATGAACGTGGGCTAAGTCGTTTGGTAGGATATCACGATCCTCCGCGTTTGATATTACTCTATAGTATATTACAGAATCGTCCGCAAATATCCTCACATTGCTATTTATCTCGTCGCTCATGGTATTGATATATATAAGGAAGAGAAGAGGTCCAATTACGCTGCCCTGAGGTACGCCTGAAGTAACTTTGACTTTGTCTGAACTAATCCCATCAAGTACTACTTTTTGTTCCCTCTCGTGGAGAAAATCTTTTACCCAGTCAATGACTTTCTTATTAATGCCTGCTAATTATAATTTGTAAATTAATTTGTAGTGAGGAACTCTGTCGAAGGCCTTTTTGAAATCTAGGAAAATAGCGTCCACCTGCTTTTTACTTTCGGCAGATTTTAAAATGTCATGAACGAATAGCGCGAGTTATTTTCGCTTGATCGGGCCTTTCGAAAGCCGTGCTGGTTCTTACAGAGGAATCGATTACTATCTAGGAACTTCATGAGTGAGCTAATGGCGATGTGCTCCAATATGTTGCCAGAGAGGGAAGTTGATGATAGCGGTCTATAATCTCCTGGGTCCTCCTTTTGTCCGTTTTTATAAACAGGTGTAACATTCGCTAGCTTCCAATCTATTGGGACACTACCTTCGCTTATTGACTTATAGAATATAATTCGGAGGTATGGCGCGACGCTTTCTGCCAGTTCTTTTAACACCCCAGCTGGAATTCCTTCTGGACCTGGCGATATGAAAGTAATAAAATTCGTTCAGTTCGAATATGAAAAAATATCGCAGGTGTGAGTGACCATAATGATTCCATTGTCTCCAGTCGCTCGTCCTCTGCATTATTACGTCACGGATCTACGTAATAAAGTTCGACACCAAAGATAAAGCCGAGGAAGTCGTTCCGCCCCACGCCAATAACTCTCGCTCGCCGTAAAGCGCGCCTTATCAACCTCTTCCGCTGTCATTCGAGGCACACTTTCAATTGTGTGCCTTATGCGAGATTCGTTGTTTCGTCAAACACGCCATTAAGTGCTGAAATAGATCCACTCCACATTCAGTTCACGATCTGCACCATTACTGTCCTCTCGAATGACTTCCCTTTCTCTATTTATTTATACGCTCGCAATCATAAAATTATAAACGCTCTGCTATTAGTGCGCACTCGAAGCAATTTTATCGCCAAGAGCTTGTTTGAAGGCGTCGTATCGATTTTATGTTTGACTGAGTATCATTTTTATTTGTTTGCAGCTTCATAACATCCCAGTGCTTTGCTTTGAAAGAAATTTCAGTACCAACGTTTACTTTTTAACTTCTCCAACTTTGAGATTTCTTTAAGATTGGCAGCNTATATAGGATATAATAGACAAGTTCATGGATTACAAATCGTTCCACAGGTTTTAGTTATAGGTCTCCTGTTAAAAGTGTTTCTTCGCTTTATAACTGTGGTGTTTATAACCACTTTTGGTTGAGCCATATGATATAAAAGGCATAAGCATTTGTTATTACACATTTTACGATTTTCTGAGTCAGACCAATTGAAGTTATTTTTCAAATAGAATCGATACTTTGCATTCAATTCAATTGAAAAAATCAACAATTTCAATGAAATATTTTGCGGAAGCCATAATAAAGTCGCAATAAAGCTAAATATACATGAGTAAGTGTTTCAGAGAAAAAATGAAGATTCGTCGCCACATCTAGGTATAGTATAGAGGTGTTTGCAGTCTATCGATGACGTAAAGTTTAACGTTCAATCTTACTTAGAAATACCCGAAATGTTTTATTTATTACTATTCTGTTTAATTTCTTCTAACTGCCTACTTCTTATAATTTCAAATTCAACATCTGTTCTTATCTGAATTATTTATAAGAACTATGTATTCTTTGTCTTTATTTTTCCAGCTCTGTTGCTGACAATTTTCTTTTACTTATTTTTCCTCTTTTCTTTTAAATTTATTTGCTACTGTCAGTAGATTTCGCAGGTTTTTCACGGCCCCCTTCAAGTGGCTGTCTTCCTGCAGTGTTTTAATTTTTTCCTAAGAGCAAACTTAAGTCTTCTTTGAAACCCACATAATACTTCCTTCTTTTATTGCTTTTCTTTAGTTTAACTCCTCTTTCATTCTATCTGCGATGGGTTGGATGTAACGAGAGACTAATAAGTCTCAATGTTGCCCTTAAATAAAGACGTTTCATTATTATTATTAAATTTTTATTTCGCCACAAAGTGACGGCGTTATGGGAACGGACTGCCGTCAAGTTCCATACAATTATAATGATTACTTTTATCATTTAAAAACAATCTAACCAAGTAGCAGGTATTCAGGAAAGGAAATTTCCACTGAATGAAATATAAGTTAACTTCAGCGTTTAATTTTCCAAACCGGATGTCAGAATTTTGGCACTACCACTGTTGTGGATATAATTATGGGGACTATGATTATATTTTTTAACATCCATTGTTTTTTTATTTCTATTGCTAGCTCAGTGAACTTGATTATTTTTCTTGAGTAAGTGCTTTGAAGATTGGAGTTGATAGTCACTGCAATTTCAATTAACCTTCCTGATCAATTTTGTCAATGAGAATTATACCCGGTCAATCGGCTTTAACAGTGAGCTCTGTCGTGATTTATCTATCCCAGTATAATATGTATCTTATTTTCTAGTATGTTAATTGGTTTATATTTGTAGAACTGCGTATTGTCAGATATTTAGTAACGGCAAGCCTATGGAGGATAATTGTTATATAGTTATTTTCGGCAGTGTAGTCGTGGCTGGCAAGTGCAGGGCATCCTCCCATGATGTGGTCAATTGATTCAGCCTTTGCTGCACATTTCTGCATTTAATTGTCGGTATATTGTTTAGGATATGCTTTCTGTAATTTCTGGTGATATTAATAAATAAGGAAATAAGGTCTTTATTTAGAAATTGAGATATTACTATTACCCATCGCTCTGTACTTTGATTCATTCATAATTAATTCCCGTTACTTTTTATATAATTTATTTCAATTCGTTAAATCCTTTTAATCGTTACTCTAATTAAATAATAGTAATTTTTAGAAATCTGAGTTGTTGGCTCTATCAAAACAACTTTCCTCGGACCATATTCCTCTTTAAAACCGCAATGTTTTGACGCATCGGTCCTCCAGACGAAAATGTTATTTCCTCGAGTCCCTCACGCCGTCTCAAGAGTCCACGTCTTCAGCCTTGGGTTAACGAACCTCAATTTGAATCTCGGTTATTCCAGAAATACCGCCTCCTTCGATAAAGAGCATGCACTCTAAACGACTTTGATATAACCGCTTCGCATGCGTCGGCGCGACTCCACCCAATTTCGTGTGCTGTGGCTGTACTTCTTGGAAACACTCTCTCTGCGGTGACGGGGTTTGGCTTTCTTAGCGCGCTTCCCAAACGCGAGGTCGATGTGACGCTTTTAAAGACAAAGGGAGGGAGGAAAAGTTTCACGTGAGCCACGGGGAGTCTTTTACACACGATAAAAAGTGACGCAAGAATAGCGGGAAGAAATATTGCCTTCGGAGCATGCCTTGGAGCTTTTTTTACCATGCAAGGCTCTTGATGTTTGCTTACTCTTTAAAATATGTTTATGTCTCAAAACCGAAACACCGAGTTCTACTACAAATAAATGGAAGGGGAATGGTAGGCGAGAACTTAAAGTCGAAGTAACTCTTTCCTCGTCTTTCTACAGCTAAACCTCTTTGCCATTTAAGTTGGCCAACTTTTGGGTAAGTCCACCCACTGCAGTTTCTAAATAATAAAGTAGGTCTTCTTGCAGACGACGTTCTCGGGTATTAAACAGAGAGAAGCAATGTTTCATAGTGAGTAAAGAAGCGCAGGCAGTAAGTGGAATTATTCCTAAATCAATCCACATTTGGACATAAAATCACTCAGGTAAAGTGATACCTTGGTTAACGAAGATAATTCGTTACGGAATCGTACTTGTTAGAACAATCTTCGTTAGGCGAAACGTGATGTTATCAGGCGTCTACTCCCTCGCTGTCTCGAACATTAAAAACCAATATGCGTAGGTGTATGTCCTTTATCTGAAGTAGTCAGCTCATTTCTGTACCAAACATAAAGACAGAACGGATAAGATACCGCTATACCTTACCGTCTCCTTATGCTAACGGACACACCTCTTAGAACATTCGTTAACAGAATCTATGTTCTTTCGTAGAGTCCAAAAAACAGTGCATAATATCTTAGTTAGCCGAAACGTTCGTTATCAGAATCACTCGTTAGCCAAAACATCAGTGTATTTTAAATATTTGGACAACTATGCTCATACAGGGGCCCCACCGGGAATCAAATCCGGGATCGCTTCCGCTAGTGGTGAACATGCAGCCCACTCGGCTATCCGGGAGCCACTACAATCATACCATTAACACGAGATGAAGTTGGAAAAAGCAGCAAAAACGAATCGAGTAGGTTGTGAAACATCGAGAGTTTGGTCGTTCTTGAATAAAGCCAAGGATTCGGATGTGATTATATAGGATATAATAGACAAGTTCATGGATTACAAATCGTTCCACAGGTTTTAGTTATAGGTCTCCTGTTAAAAGTGTTTCTTCGCTTTATAACTGTGGTGTTTATAACCACTTTTGGTTGAGCCATATGATATAAAAGGCATAAGCATTTGTTATTACACATTTTACGATTTTCTGAGTCAGACCAATTGAAGTTATTTTTCAAATAGAATCGATACTTTGCATTCAATTCAATTGAAAAAATCAACAATTTCAATGAAATATTTTGCGGAAGCCATAATAAAGTCGCAATAAAGCTAAATATACATGAGTAAGTGTTTCAGAGAAAAAATGAAGATTCGTCGCCACATCTAGGTATAGTATAGAGGTGTTTGCAGTCTATCGATGACGTAAAGTTTAACGTTCAATCTTACTTAGAAATACCCGAAATGTTTTTTTGAAAGTTTTGCACTCTAGCATCGAACCTTGGGCCATTAGGGATAAAGCTCTTGCGGGAAACGGAAGATAAAATCATTTTCTAACGATTCCCTACTTTCAACGTTCCATCATTACGCTAAATACGCTAAATGAATTTTTGAAAATGAGCTAAATGCATTCTTATGGGAAAATGGTCGTCTTTGGGGCCACCTAGAATCGAACCCATGATGCGTATAATGTAAGGCCGCTTTTTTCCTAGATGTCCAAACCCGGGACTTTATGGCAAAAAAATCGGCGGCTCCGTCAGGCACTTCCTTCTGCCTCGTCCTTAGTATCCTATATGTATATATATCTATGCTGGATTTCGCAAGGGATTCAGCACTATGGACCACATCCACACAAAGCAAGAAATTATCAGTAAAATGAACGAATACGGGATGCCACTAGTACTCTGCTTCGTGGATTATGCCCAGGCCTTTGACTCGGTAAGTACCTCCTCCACACTGGAAGTTCTGGGGAAACAAGGGATAGATACCAAGTACATCCAACTTTTACGTAGCATCTACAAGGACGCCACGGCCTCTGTAATGCTGCATGAAGAAACAGAGGAATTCCGGATTGAGAAGGGAGTGAGACAAGGCGACTGCCTTTCACCAATTCTTTTTACAGCCGTTCTGGAAGAAGTCTTTAAAACCTTAGACTGGGAGGAAAGAGGC
>KZ309354.1:1031176-1063841 GCA_000376725.2 Ladona fulva | reverse complement strand
TTTCACGACTAAAATAAGAATCTATGATCATTTTCCTTTCTTGTGACACTTGTCTCAATTTCGTAGGACCATTGTTTCTAATTTAATTTTGTAAAAGAAACAACCTCTGCAAGTCATGAAAACGTAATTTACGTTCATCTCTTATAGAAACGAATTATGGGTTCCTGGATTCGAACCCGGGCCTTCACAGTGATGAGAGTATTTTTCCTGGGCGTTCCAGTATCTCAGAAGCACAATGCAGTTTGTTTCAGATCTCTAAGGCAAGCCGTTTCTGAGATAAATAGGGGGACGGACAGACGGACGGACGGACAGATATTTCCTTTTTATATATACGATAAGAATCATGAGCACCAACTAGTCTTGAGATCACGAAAACAAAAGAGATATATGCGTCACATATATATTATATAATGTTTTTAGTGGCGTCGCGTCTCCATTTACTTCGGGATTACTGTTAAGAAAATAAACCACTATGTAGCAAGCTATGCAGCGGCTATTTCATGACTTTTCAGTCATGAAATAGCCATAGTGTCAGAGACCTCAAATGTACTCATGATTCTTAAAGTATAGAAGTGTAAAAGTAGAATTATGTATCGATCAAAACATTTATCTCGCTTTCCATATAAAAGTTGCATTAGTTTTATCACCAACTCTTACATTTTTTTCTCCGTAAAAATCTGGAGACTCCGCAATAGCAATCATGTTCCTTGAAATTTTCTAATGGTGAAATTCCATGAAATTGAAATTGGAACTAAAAATTTCATAACGTTTAAGGAAATCGTTGTATCGCAATATTACCGTATTTTCTGGTAGATAACCCGCGTGTTGTCTATACAAAAAATATAGAAAAATGATAAATATAATAGTGCGTGATATACAAAGGAAAACCTCGTTTCATTGAATACCTTGAATATTAAATTCGGAAACAAATGACTAAACAACACACGTCATATATTGCGGAAGTCACGGAGTATATACTAGGGCAAGTACCGTACTAGGGCAATTTTATTTCAACCAACATATTGTAAAGGCTAACGAAATCAAATAATCCCATTCAAAATACAAGAGTAATTATCATAAATATTACAGTATTGAAAAAAAATTCTCGTCAGCATAATAACAACTTTGAAATGCATTATCACAGTGAATAAATTTTTAAAATACGTGTTATCTAGTAGGTGTGTGTTATTTACCAGAAAATGCGTTATATCAAATTATCATCTATCATCTTTTATACACGAAAAAAATACGAGATATGTTGGATATGGTAAAATTTTGTTTTTAATGAGTTTGTAATACTTTTTGCAACATTTCATTGCCTCTTTCCGATTCCGATCTGAGAATCAGATTTCAGGGCCGATTCTAGCTCTGACATTAAGAGACATCCTTCCCAGCAGCCTTGTGCCAAAGAAGAACTTTTGATAAAAAGTCGCTCGACGGTGTTCTCTCTAAAAATCTCAAGTAATTAACTTATCGAACCAGAGTTGCAGAGCAGTATTTTGTGAGCTGCTGACCGTATTCTTGTATAAATCGCACTCTGCCCAATTGCCCAACAATTGGTATGTTTATCTTATTGTAGGAAAACGAAATCAAAAACTGTTACTGTTCGTAGGGCATGCAAGTAAATGTGCTTATATTTCCATTTTTGCTACATTTATATATATNGATGGTTGCAGAAAGCAAAAAAGCAGCATTCCATACGGTATGAGTAATAGATACACCTAATACTTAATTTACATTTTCTAACAATAATATATATACAAAAATTTTAAAGTCTGGTAAATTAAGTGTTTTATTCTAAAGGAAACGTTTAGAAGTAGTTTGAATTTCAATTACTCAACTTTACTTACATTTATTTACATACCACTTAATCATTAACATTTCAAATACTGCCCAGAGTCAAAGCGACATTTCTGATTTACAGTTAGTTCTTGATTATAGTATTTGAGCATTAATATCAAAACCACTCTAATTATCAAACAAATCACCATGATATCTCATTAAGGATACGTTATTGATAATAAGTTAATAGACTGTTGAATCATTTAATTATTTGAATTACATTCAATATACACAAATTTCGATATCTGGCATTTAATGCGTTTTGTTTCCCTGAAAATATTTTGAAGTAGTTTTGATTTAAAGTAGCCAACTTTACTTACAGTTATTTACAACCCGGTAGGTTACAAATATTCCAAATATTGCCCAGAATCAAAGAGACATTCCTCATGTACACAGTTGTTGGTTTAGATATTAAATAGAAAAGAACGTAATTCCCTCACCCCTTCTTTCTAAAGCTTGTTTATTCATCCGAGGCAACAATGACGGTTGCCGTAGCAAGTACAGAAAAATGAGAAAATTTCCATTAAATTTCGAAATAAAAGGAAAATTATTAAAAAAGTGACACTAAAACGTGTAAACACGGCAAGAATAAGAATGGATGCATATTTTACCTTTGTATGAACAAATTTTGATGGAAATCCGTTCAAATTTAGGGATTTTAAATAATGAAGAAAGAAAGCTTTGCAATCTCGAAAATGAAAAATCGCATGTAATCTTGCGGAAACACATTTTTAGCTCCGGGGATGAAATCGAGTAATTAATCAAGGGTTTCCAGTAATTAGAAATCCAACGCAGTTTACCGCGTCTCTAAATCTAACCGTTTCTGAGACACGGAGGGGGACGGAAGGACACTTGGGAAATGATATGTAATATGATATGGTGAATGTGATTATTGAATATAGTAGAGTGTTCAATCAATTAATTCCAGACATCATTTGAATTCATTGCCAATTTGAATCGCTCGAATATCCGAGTATATCTCGGAATCGACCTTACAAATAACTTAATCTGGAGCACATGTATTCGAAAATTCTAAATAGCAACTGAAAAGCTCTGTTTATAAAGCGCATTTTAGTAGATGCGACGAAAAGGTTATAGAGCGGTATTATTACACATTAGTTTGGCCCCATCTTGAATACGCGGCGAGTATATGGGATCCAGTGGATGAGACGAATGCTCAAGAACTCGAGTAAGTGCAGCGCAGGGCGATACGATTTGTTAAAAAGTGCTACGATAGAAAAGCAAGCGCTATGGAAGGCAAGGCGATTAGGCTGCCATTGCTTGCTAAATGCAGAGAAAGTACACTTTCGGAAGACTTAAATGGTATTACGCGACCCCCTTCTGCTACTTCGGCCGATTCGAGCGTAAAATAAGAGAAATATGTGCGACTCATTCTTTTCGCGAACGATACGCAATAACAGTAACTCGAACGCTTGGTGTTCACAGCAGAAAGGCGGGTTCCAGGATATTTATGTAGATGTAGACCTATTTTTCTTTTAACTCATAAAATGTATCGTTTTCCTATTAATAATCATTTTCGTATAATTCTTGCTTTTTGAATGAATAGCTGAGGAATTTTTCGGATTGGCTCTATACTTAACAAAAATGTGTAGCACAATGCAAAACTATACGATAAAGTGCCGTAGGTAGTGAATATTATTATGCACTACTGTACTACACAATGATGCACAATGAAGCTTCTGGATAAATGATAGACTTCATAATTGTTGTACGTACATACAAGCAAAGTAATCGTAAAATTAACACAAAGGAGAATCTTAAACGGACTAATTTTGGAAGAACTAAACTTTTATTTCCTTTTTCCAAATTAAACGAAATCCTGCGTGAAACACTTCTTTGTCCCAATGACAATTGAGTCACACACAAACGTCTGATGAAGCAAACAATGTATACACTATTGGCTAATTTAACGACTTTTCTTTATTGTGTGATACCGTTGTTGCTACCGAACTGTTAATTTAGCCCAGAAGAACTCGTATTAAGTTCTTAAATTTGACTTCAAACTATTAAATCTTCCTAAATAGCTCAAGGGTTTCAAATTATTTTGAGATTTCGATGAAAAATTTCCGTTGAAAATGTCAAGTGTTAAAGAAGAGTATTTTCTTTTCTTCGCATAATTCCTATATATGTATATATATGTATATATACACATGTATGTATATGTGTTATATTCCCGAGGTGGTTACCGTTTTTTTCGTGAGTAATCACGCAATCTTATCAAAGAAAAAATAGCTGCCCAATAAATATGCACACCTTGCACCTATCTGGCGAAGGTATCGATACCTATTCGACTATATCCCTGAATTTCCTCCAATAAATTCGTCGCATTATCTGACACTTTCCTTTTAAAACTTCTCCCCTCACCCGCCTTCCCATTCCCAACCAATAAATACATATATTTATATGCAGCAGCCCAACGTCACGCGACAGAAATTTCTCGGGAAAATGTGAAAGCATAAAAATGGCTTCTAGCAGCGGGAGGCCTCATAAAATTGAGAGAGGGAGAAATTCAAGAATAGTCCGAGATAAACTTTTTTAAAAAGGATCCACTTTTATTCTGCTTTTTACCTTTCTCCTCTTTAACGTCGTCCCGAACGGCAAAGGAGTATTTTTTCTCACAGAATATAATATACTTCACGCTTCAAGTGAGACACTGCTCGTTACTTTTCATAATCTTCGGCCTTCGCCGACTTAGAGATTGTCTTGATTTTGTTATATATTGTATTATCTCTCATATGTGTTCTTTGATCGTAGAGAAACACATTTTCAAATCTGAGTATTCTGATCAATTATACAATTACTAGCTGATCCCGCGCAAATATTTGTGCGTATGGTGTATTTAATATCTCCAAAAATATAAACACTTGTGACTACTTTATATTATAAGAAACGTATCTTCACACAATAAATAATTTCAGTATGTCTGTTTTGTATTATCAATCATAATAAACGATTCATATAACCACATCTATTTTCAAAACAATTAATAATCTTCAAGTTTATTACTATATCAATTCTTTCTTATCTCATCACGGTATTTTTTAATTTCAACCACTGTGAGATTCAAGATTGTCAATGAGGTAGTTGAGCTAAACAGACTAAACTAAACTGTTAATTTGCTTAAGCAATAAAATATGTAAATACTGTAATAAATAATATTGAGCTAAAAGATGAGCCCGGGTGACGTTTGCGTACATAATATTTGAAAGGACACATCAATATAGGTATATCTCATTGTTATCATTCAACGATAAATATATTTTCCCAACTGATTATCTCATAGTGGTCATTCTTAGCCATCTAATTTGTATACGATGCAATTCATTGCATCTTTGCTCTTAGCAATCAATTTTCTTATATTTATTTACATGAAATGTTCACAATTTTTACCTTATTCGGTATATTTTAAATAAATAACTAAGTAATAATCAGGTGGCTAATGGCTGGTTAATAAATGTGTTCATATGTCAAATTTAGATGGGACATCCCTGATATAATAAGTACTTAATTTACATTGGACTGGCGGTGAGTCTACGGTGAGTTTAGATTAGGTGTATCTTTTACTCCTACCGTATGGAATGCTGCTTGTTGGTGCATCAACTGATTCATTGTCAATGTGTTACAATGTATGAATGAAGGAGTTTAAATGCAAAAAAGAGGGGCGCAACCAAGGACTAGCACGATGGTTGCAGAAAGCAAAAAAGCAGCATTCCATACGGTATGAGTAATAGATACACTTAATACTTAATTTACACTTTCTAACAATAATATATATACAAAAATTTTAAAGTCTGGTAAATTAAGTGTTTTATTCTAAAGGAAACGTTTAGAAGTAGTTTGAATTTCAATTACTCAACTTTACTTACATTTATTTACATACCACTTAATCATTAACATTTCAAATACTGCCCAGAGTCAAAGCGACATTTCTGATTTACAGTTAGTTCTTGATTATAGCATTGGAGCATTAATATCAAAACCACTCTAATTATCATACAAATCACCATGATATCTCATTAAGGATACGTTATTGATAATAAGTTAATAGACTGTTGAATCATTTAATTATTTGAATTACATTCAATATACACAAATTTCGATATCTGGCATTTAATGCGTTTTGTTTCCCTGAAAATATTTTGAAGTAGTTTTGATTTAAAGTAGCCAACTTTACTTACAGTTATTTACAACCCGGTAGGTTACAAATATTCCAAATATTGCCCAGAATCAAAGAGACATTCCTCATGTACACAGTTGTTGGTTTAGATATTAAATAGAAAAGAACGTAATTCCCTCACCCCTTCTTTCTAAAGCTTGTTTATTCATCCGAGGCAACAATGACGGTTGCCGTAGCAAGTACAGAAAAATGAGAAAATTTCCATTAAATTTCGAAATAAAAGGAAAATTATTAAAAAAGTGACACTAAAACGTGTAAACACGGCAATAATAAGAATGGATGCATATTTTACCTTTGTATGAACAAATTTTGATGGAAATCCGTTCAAATTTAGGGATTTTAAATAATGAAGAAAGAAAGCTTTGCACTCTCGAAAATGAAAAATCGCATGTAATCTTGCGGAAACACATTTTTAGCTCCGGGGATGAAATCGAGTAATTAATCAAGGGTTTCCAGTAATTAGAAATCCAACGCAGTTTACCGCGTCTCTAAATCTAACAGTTTCTGAGATTCGGAGGGGGACGGACGGACGGACACTTGGGAAATTATACATAATATGATATGGTGAATGTGATTATTGAATATAGTAGAGTGTTCAATCAATTAATTCCAGACATCATTTGAATTCATTGCCAATTTGAATCGCTCGAATATCCGAGTATATCTCGGAATCGACCTTACAAATAACTTAATCTGGAGCACATGTATTCGAAAATTCTAAATAGCAACTGAAAAGCTCTGTTTATAAAGCGCATTTTAGTAGATGCGACGAAAAGGTTATAGAGCGGTATTATTACACATTAGTTTGGCCCCATCTTGAATACGCGGCGAGTATATGGGATCCAGTGGATGAGACGAATGCTCAAGAACTCGAGTAAGTGCAGCGCAGGGCGATACGATTTGTTAAAAAGTGCTACGATAGAAAAGCAAGCGCTATGGAAGGCAAGGCGATTAGGCTGCCATTGCTTGCTAAATGCAGAGAAAGTACACTTTCGGAAGACTTAAATGGTATTACGCGACCCCCTTCTGCTACTTCGGCCGATTCGAGCGTAAAATAAGAGAAATATGTGCGACTCATTCTTTTCGCGAACGATACGCAATAACAGTAACTCGAACGCTTGGTGTTCACAGCAGAAAGGCGGGTTCCAGGATATTGATGTAGATGTAGACCTATTTTTCTTTTAACTCATAAAATGTATCGTTTTCCTATTAATAATCATTTTCGTATAATTCTTGCTTTTTGAATGAATAGCTGAGGAATTTTTCGGATTGGCTCTATACTTAACAAAAATGTGTAGCACAATGCAAAACTATACGATAAAGTGCCGTAGGTAGTGAATATTATTATGCACTACTGTACTACACAATGATGCACAATGAAGCTTCTGGATAAATGATAGACTTCATAATTGTTGTACGTACATACAAGCAAAGTAATCGTAAAATTAACACAAAGGAGAATCTTAAACGGACTAATTTTGGAAGAACTAAACTTTTATTTCCTTTTTCCAAATTAAACGAAATCCTGCGTGAAACACTTCTTTGTCCCAATGACAATTGAGTCACACACAAACGTCTGATGAAGCAAACAATGTATACAGTATAATCTACAGAGGAGGCCGTGATATTGTGGAAATTCATCATGTAAAACAGATATATACTTTTTCCACAAAGATTTCTGTGGAAAAAGTATATATCTGTTTTACATAATGTATACAGTGTTGGCTAATTTAACGACTTTTCTTTATTGTGTGATACCGTTGTTGCTACCGAACTGTTAATTTAGCCCAGAAGAACTCGTATTAAGTTCTTAAATTTGACTTCAAACTATTAAATCTTCCTAAATAGCTCAAGGGTTTCAAATTATTTTGAGATTTCGATGAAAAATTTCCGTTGAAAATGTCAAGTGTTAAAGAAGAGTATTTTCTTTTCTTCGCATAACTCCGAGCCCTTTCTTAAATTTTGCAAAACGATATTAAAGGTCGAAATAAAAAGTATCACTTTTTATTACTAAATTTTTATAAATTCTCTTCTCCTTCATTTTAGTATCGCAATGCTGTCACAGTTATTTCCGCTTCTATATTTTATATTCCGAGTTTTATCCGATAAAATTACCATTGGATAATGGTAAGCAATTTTTCCTCCTAATGGAAAACGTATCGTTGATTTATATTGCCACAGCAATGCAGAATTGTTTGGATACCTTCTTATAACGAAATATCGTAAAGATGAATTGTTTTATGACGAAATTCCCATGATAAGCTACCTATGTACTCAGGCGGAACCAGCCTTCGAAAACTAACAAATATTACACGAGCTAGATTTTCTCAAAATACGATCTACCCTAAAGAAATGAAGACCTCTCTCTTCCCCATAGGGTGCACGTGTTTACCCGAAGAACTATGCATAGACAATAAACGTGTTTGTACGTTCGTGGGCAGTATGTCTATATCTGTTCTCATGGCCCAAGGCGCGGTGCTCGATTCTCCGTTCCGTCTTTCTCTTTGAGGAAAAAGAAATCGGATGTTTTCAGAAGAAGAAAAGGTATAAAGTAGAACTGGAGAAAAAGAACGTAGCGCGGGCTGATATCTCATCCCATGTAAACTGTTTGGGAAAAGTTTTATTTTTTTCCGTCTCACGGCTATATTGGGGTCGTAGGAGAAAACGAGGGAAAAGCATGAATGGAGAAACAGATGAAGGTGGAGATGCAATGCGTATGCGGTATTATCGCACCGCTACAAGGTCACCGAGGGAGGAACTCCTTTTCCATAACCACGTAAATACAGATTGAGGTCTTCGGTGAACTTGAGCGAATATTTTTGGAAATTCACGGGAAATTGGGATGGAGTATACATGATGGCAATCATAATCGATTAACGCATTTGAGAAATCAGGAAACAGCGGAGGGCATCGTGAATTAGTAATCCGACAATTATGTGTTTCGAGCGATAGATTTAAGCGTTGCATAAGCTTGACGTCCAGCGAATGATCCAAAGAATAAAATATTAGTTAATTTAAACAATTCCGAAATTGTGGAGAAACTGGTTATTGATACGTCGTCTGCCTGTAAAGTTATCAGCCCGAAGTTCATTGGTCCTTTAACCCCACCACTCTGTGGCTATTAAAGGCTAAATATATGAAATGGGGCTTAGCGGACAAGATGAGGAGTCAGGTAGTTTGGCAGGGCAACTACGTCATCTTATCAAAGAATAAAGACTCGTTTTTTAAATAAATTCGTAAGACAAAATAATGCGAATTTTCATTCAGTTTCCCTTCTCTTGTTGCTGGTCTCAAATGCATGCTACTATTCTTTCTTATTTAATTTTGCAAAAGAATTAACCCTGCAATCGATGAAAGTGATTTGAAATTCATGAGCTCAGATTTAACAATTGGCTTTGTCGTTTTCCAGTATTTTATCGAAATTCTCGCAATTTTGAATAAAAAGTAATGTTTTTAACACAAAAATAAGAATTTTCATTCGATTTTCGGTGCTTGTCTCGATTGCATACGACTATTCCTTCGTATTACATTTTGCAAATTAAATAAACCATGCAGGCGATAAAAGTGAGATTAGCGTGCATTTCTTATGGATACAGTTCTAAACGTCTTGAGTCGAACCGGAGACAATTATGTGAATGAAAGGTAGTCTATTATCTGTCTATTATCTATTATAGACATTCAACAATCTTCGGAGTCTGAAAGTTGCCCAACATCTTCTTCTCGTGTTTTAGGCGAACATTCACACACACAAACTTTCTTCTTTATAAATAAGAATAGCTGAAGTGCCCGTTGATTCTCTACTGGGAGAGTAGAACTCGGATTAAATATAGTATGCCTATTTGTACATAAGAGAAAATAACATCTCGCATCTTCGTTTAGTCAGATGGAATGGATTATGGAAAACAGAAATTTATAATCTAAGTTCGAAGCCAAAATTTACAATCAACGATAAGACTGTGAATCTGTATGGAATTCCCCTCTTATGAAACTTGTCTCAAATTTATGTGCAAGTTTGCAAGATTTTAAGCTTCTAGTTCAAAGGAAATGTATTCGTAAAATATGTCAAGAGTCCGAATTGATAGACAAAAAGTTACTCATCCATCTCCATTAATTTATTACGCTGCTACGTGTGTTTGTTGCCCCTGCAGTTCATCACTACAAATTGTTCGTGACCGCAATAGGTAAAATCTCTGAAAAATTTCCTAAAATGGTCGTAAATACACCATGTATTCTTATGGGAAAATGCATGAGCTCGGAATCAACAATCACATTGGTCGTCAGGGGGACGGATTGTTTATAACCTCAAAACTTCACGAAATATGCGTATATTTTATCTAAATTCTTGCAACTTCGAAAGAAAAGTGATATTTCACCACAATAATAGGAATTTGTATTCAATTTTCCTACTTTTGGTGCTTGATAAAATTGATCTTTACATGTATTTCTTATGGAAATCTATCTATCTAAACGATCTTGGTTCATTCCCAGAAAAGTTATCGAATAAAAAAGTAACAGTGCTTCCTTCTGGGTCTCAGAGAATACGTATGCAAAGTTTGATGCAAGTCGGACAAACGGCGTGGACGCCAATCTCAGACAAATATACCCACACACTCACAAACCCACAGAATTTCTGCTTTATATATATAGATATTTCAATGCCACTTTGTACTGAGATTCATCGATTACACACGCTAATTGGCACTTGGATGTTCCAGATATTATCATTCTTTTATCGTAGATACGGTGAATTGAGTAGAGATATTCGTTCTGCGTCTTTCTGATGCGTGATAAACACCNTTATAACGAGACTACTCTTTTTCTTAATTCTTTAAAAATGAAGGCAGCGTTAAAATAAATAGAGAGAGAAATGAAGGAGAAATAGCTTAAAATATACCAACTTATTTGAAAGAGATTACTTATGTGATAACACCCTATCTATAATTGCTACCTTAAAAATGGATTATGCAGTTTTAATTTGTATGTTAGATAAAAAGAGTAGATAATGTTTACATTAGCAGTCCGAAAGAATAAATGAGACATACAACTTTTATTAAATCCTGTCATTAGGAGTTGATTCATAAATGCGCTACGACTGGAAAAGAAAGGCGAAAGAGAAGCCCACGTTATAGATGTAACGATCTTTCTAAGGAGGAATTAAGAAAACGAATTGTGGTAATGCATACGTTTCGAGTATAAGAAGCACATCAAAGGGCCATCAGACATTAGAGTAAATTCAAGTTTTTGGCGCAGTAGTTGAAAAAATGTGGACATTATAATCGCTGCCTGTCTTGATTTATTTTCGAGATAACCGCCGTTCTCTGTCTTTTCATTTAAGAGATTTAAGAGCCTATATTAGCGTTAATGGTAACGAAATTTCAAATAGAGAGATAAATTTCGGTTGGTTTTGTAAGATATTCAAAGTAAAATCTTAAAGAAAATATCTTTTCACATCGATCTCTTTCAGACGATGTCGAAAATCGAAGAAATATTGTTTTGTCTGAACTTATTCTTTATTCAGAAATCCCAAGAAAGTTCCTTTCTTCAGTATTTTCACTAAATATTATGAATAATTTCCTTTATCGACGATCTCATTGACTCTCCCAGCTAACAAATAGAGTGCCAAATTAATCTCCAGAAGCATAAGCCTTTCACAGAATAAATTGTCAGAACTGTATTTAATAATTTTAGGCTAGGAAACATAATGTGTTTAATAAGTAATCAATCCCCTTCCACACGCCGAAAGGCGGCTTGCAGGTGCCTATTAAGATGTAGAAAAGTAATTGTTCCTGAGATGTAAACAAGATTCCATCCAGAGTATAACAGAATTTCGGTCTGCTGGTAATCATCAATTGCGAATATCTTTCAATTAGGAATGTCCTTAATCCATAACTTTATCCATAACTGTACTCAATAAATAACTACATCATCGTTCATGCCTTTCAGTGCTCAAGTATTTGTACGCCTGTTAAGTTATTTTCTAACTCTAAGAAAGTAACGCGTTAGATTGTGCTATGAATAACTATGTTGACACCATAATAAGGTTGTCAATTTAAATGATTTAAGGTCAATAATTGTTTTGAACCTCGCCGAAAATTTACTTAGATATGAATAAGACGATAAAAATTAACGGTAATTATGTAAAAAAAAGAAAAGGAAACACGATGACATTAGCAGAGCAAAGTCACGACCGTCCGTTTGAATTTTATAATCAACGCGGTCTTTAGAACCACTTTGTGACTTCTAATTTTGTTATTTCTTTTGACAACTACTTTAGGCTACGAGCTAAAACCAAATATTTCTTTAAACCTTGCATTTACTCACATCGCATTTTCCTTCCTCCTCCTGCTTCTTAGAAAGCCTTAATTAAATCAAAGTGATTTTGAATATAGACGTACTGTACTTTGAAATGGTTAAACTGAAGTAAACAAACGAGAATGGGTGAGGATGACTTTGCGCAAGATGGTGCGCACCCAGGAAAAATCCCTTTTTGAAAAAAGTCTGACAGGACCGGGAATCGAACCCGGGTCTCCCGATTGCCGGTCGGGTGCTCTGTCCGTTGAGCTATCCCGGCAGAACATTCTCCAAGCCATTCGGGATACATTCGGGTCCTTTGCCCACATAGTATCCCGAGTGGCTTGGAGAAATGTTCTGCCGGGATAGCTCAACGGACAGAGCACCCGACCGGCAATTGGGAGACCCGGGTTCGATTCCCGGTCCCNAGTCATGTTTGATCCTCAGTAGCTACGTAACGGATGGGATATATGAGAAATGACTTACCATTCCATGATCAGCAATCATTTCTGTATATATATGCAAAGTTTCAGGTCTGTATCTTAAGAAAAGTCATTTTGGACTTTTGTCCGGCTTTTTCCGATTTCAGCCCACTGTGCGCTGGTAAATATTTAGCAGTAGCAGTATTGTTAAAAGTGATTCGACAGCTGTTGTCATTTCGCACGTAGGCCCCCACCGGGAATCGAACCCGGAACTACTTCCACCTAAGTCGAGCATGACTTGGCTATCTGGGAGCCCAATCTATGTATATCTATAACTTCCGTGAGTATTATTGCCTTCATAAATTTCCTAAGATAATTTTAAGCGTACCTTACTTAAGATTTGGATTTATCACAGATTGTATTAATCATTGAATGACTCAGGCTTTTCCCTTATTCTTTTCATCATGAATAGCTACCACAAAGTCGAGGCCGAAGTAGTGGATTTTGTTACCTGAAGGAGTACTGCCTTTAACGCCAAACTTTACAGGAAACTTTTGGTTAAGTTTCACGTCGCTTCTCTGAATATTTGGTTTAACTCAAAGTGTTTCAAGCAAGGATTGACTTCGAATTATGTGAATCTCCGTGTGGTGACTAACAGTGCTGCTGCCAGAACAGCGAAGAAGAAGGCCGCCTACATCTGGGTCCAGTCCAACATGAACTAAAGAAGTGGTACGCAGTTAGAGATAGACTCTCTCGTTATTTATGTCTTTTGCATGTCGAACTGCTGCACGAATTACATTACACGGAATGGACTCTTTTGGACGATCTAGTGCGCCAACGTGCGAGTGAATTGTGTTTTAAGAAACGGGTTTCTCTTTCAAAAAAGCTTGTCAATTTAACAAATAAGGATAAGCAACTTCCGGAGCCAACATCACCTAAGCATTCTTTTCATGATAGGGTGCTAAATGTTTCCCATCATTCCTTTAATAACGAGGAGATGTCCTTGTCAATGAAAGGATTTAAATTCGCCGCAAACCTTCCCTTAACCCCAAGAGATTTCGAAAATTTAGCCGTGGACTGCGAAGTCGCACTTAGCAAGGAAGATGTTAGTGCGAAACATACTGCTGCCCTGTCATTAAAGTGTTCCATAACTAACCGCTTTTCCCATAGTGATCATAGTACTAGGTGCCGCAGTGATACTACTCATGTGCTATCCAATATTCGTAACAATCGCCAGTGAAGACTTTATTGTGCAAAAAACCGATAAAGGGAATTGTATTGTTGATCTTCGACAGAAGCAATTACCTTGAAAAGTGCATGACGTTCATTAACAACGCAAATCTACAACCTGTCCATAAAGACCCCACTGCAAAGTTCCAAGCAGATGTGAGAAAACAGCTCCGTAATTCGATTGTGTTTCCTAATACTTATCTATACCGCCTTCTGGAAATGAATCCTACTCCGCCGAGATTATACGGATTGCCCAAAATACACAAGGACAATATTCCTATTAGACCTGTTGTTTCTGGGATCGGTGCCCCATGCCATAAATTAGCTACCCGTTTAAATTATCTCATCAAAGAAATTTCCAATTTCTCACCCAAATTCAGAATTATTAATTCATTGGACCTTGTTAACAAAATCCGCGACCTCAAGTTACCGCCCAATAGCAAATTAATATCCTTTGATATAGTGGACCTTTTTTCCAGCATACCGCCTTATGAAGCCCTTTCTTTAACAAATGAGCTTCTTAAAATCGCCAAAGGGGATACGGAATATGTTAAAGAACTTTTTCATCTAGTAAATTTGTGTCTCACCCAAAATTATTTTAAATTTAACGGTAATTTCTATAAACAAAATGAAGGGCTTGCGATGGGTTCCCCCCTTTCACCTCTGCTCGCTGAAATTTTTCTCGACAATTTAGAGAATAAAATATTTTCCTCAGGCAACCCATTAGTTAACTCAATTGTTTACTGGTATCGTTATATCGATGATGTCATCTGCTGTTGGAACGGCTCTGATCGACAGATTAATGATTTCCTGAAGTTTCTCAATAGTCTACATCAGAGAATCTCCTTTATGTGTGAAAAACCATGTGACGGAACACTCAATTTATTATATATAAGCATCAAGGAGAGTAACCACGTGTTCCAAATCATTAGAAAACCGACTTACACGGACCATGCTATCCCCGCGGACTCACGCCATCACCCCATCCATAAATTTGGCCCATTCCACTCCCTCATCAATAGACTTCTTCAGATACCCCTTTCCCAAGACGACTACCAGAGAGAAGTCTCCACAATTAAGCACATGGCCACCGCAAATCGATTTTCCCACAAGATCATTGACCAAATTATCAAAAAGAAAAAGAGAAGGATGTGCTGCGGCCGCATCTATAAGACAAAAGGCGAGGACATGAACCTGAGATGGTGCCCTCTCAGATACCTGGGAAGAGCTAGCACAGCAGTGGCGCGGCGATTCCCTAAAGACCACCTAAGGACAGGGTTCAGACCGGAAGTCGGGAGACCTCCTAAAGAACGGGAAAAACCCACGGATTCATGAGGAAAGAAGCAGCATCTACCGCCTTAGCTGCGACAACTGTCCGGGGGTCTACGTTGGGCAGTCTGGAAGATCGTTTGCGGTCCGAAGAAAGGAACACGCCAATGCCTTCCGACTAAATAATCCGGGGGCTTCCCAAATGGCTAAGCATCTCTTGCAGGAAGACCACGGGAGTTTTTTTAAATGGAATTCCTCCATCTTGTGGACAAAGGGCGAGCGATGAACAACTAGGAACATTTAGAAATACTTAAAACGCTTGGAAATCCCTCGTCAATGATCATAAAGAAGAACCTGTACCCCTTCACTTCCCCTATCCTTTCTTCTACGGTAAAAACTTTGTCACATTTTTGTAACTCTGTCTAACCCCAAACCCCCCCTTCCACACCCACTCCCTTGCTTTCCCCTCATTACTCCTCTTCCTATATGTTGTGAATTTGCTCTGTTTCCTGTGGCTGACGATGACGCGATGTTATTTTAAGGCTATTCATCCGAATTTTGTGAGAATTTTACGTGAGGGACCTGCCAATGGCCTGTAAAGAATGGCAATTACCATTGATCTAGTTTAAGTGAGGATTACGTTTAAAAACGTAATAGAAATTTTCACCCTTTTCACCAAAAAAGATGGTTTTTTGTACAATCGTTTCTCATTTTTTTCAATTCAGCAACTGAACGTACACCACCAATAATTTAATTTTCAAGGAATTTTGCTCAATAGATAAATGAGGATTTAAAATTAGAGTTATACAATAGATGTTATGACAATAATGTCAGTAATTTTTCACAAATGCCTCTCACCTGTGTAAAACATCCCCTACTTCACTTTTTATTTCCACTCGATTCTGTTTTACATATCATTGTTCCCATTCTAAATAAAATTTCCCCTTTTTACAACTTGCCTTTCTTTCCTTTTTGCACATCAAACGTGCCTCTTTCCAAAATGAGTTTTAATGAGCATTCACGCCGATGGAATGAAGACAATGCCTCTTTATTCACTGAATCGCATAACGCAGTTTGCACGCGTGTTAAAGGAAGCACGAAACACGGCCTCCATAGCAGATTTTCTGATTAAAGTAGTCACCGAAATTGATTTAAATAATTTCCATTCTTCATTTCTTTTATCGTGAAATGATAAAAAAGGAAAGCAGACCTGGGAGTAATGGGAGATGATACTTATTGCGTACGTGACACTATTTTCATAAAAGCTTTTTAATGGTATTCACAAAACAGTCATATGAATGGTACTGTAGGAAGATTTGCATTAAAATGTTATTAATAAGCTTAAAAAATGCAGAAATTTGTATTTATTTTCATTGTACGTGACGATATCAACACAAGCCAGAAGTCCTTTCTCTAGGAACATCTGTCCGAAAAAAACAAGAATTCTTATGTAAGTTTATCGAATTCTTTCGTTTCCAAATATTATATCCGTTCTCTAACTTTCACTTTCAGATCCGTAAATCAAATTTCCGCGCTTTGATCTTTGCTCCTCCTTCGAGGGAAATGATTTCTTCGGACGACAAGAAAGTAGTAGTAAAGACATAACCCATAGCTTTACTCTGTTCTTTCGTTTGAAATTTAAAGAATAAAGAAGATCGTAGATTTAGGTAAGATTTCAAAAATTGATTCCTCCATTTCTAACTTTTAGTAAATAGTATTTCTCTGTACTCAATACTTTTATATTCATTTAGTATCGTGTTATTTTAAATTTAAATTAAGGTTAAGCTCCTATGTTAAGCAATTAAAACAACGTTTCTTCATCGTTTGTCTTCGGAACATAGAATCCTCTATTCACTATGGATTTCTCTTTAAAGCACAAAAAGAACGATCAAGGCATATATTTCTCTAAAATTACTAAAAAAACAATTTATGGCGTTATGCAGAGAACTTTGCTTCTCTTACCTAAACCTCATAAAGACCCTTCCAACCCAAACAACTATCGTCCTATTACTCTACTTTCATCTCTTTCCAAAATATTTGAATCCATCTATTAAACCGTCTCTTGGACTTCTGCAACAAGGACAACATCCTTATAAATGAACAGATGGGTTTTCGTAAAGCCCATTCTACTTCCCACCAGATTTTAAGATTGTTGAAACTGTAAACAAAGGCTATGCACTAGGCAGGAAATCCACCCAGGTAGCCTTCCTAGATTTAACCAAAGCATTCGACACAGTGTTACACCAGGGCCTAATCTACAAACTCCACGAAATAGGAACCCCCTTATACCTCATCAAAATTTTACAGAAATAACTCAACAATAGTAAAATCCAAGTTAAAATGGAGAAAGAACTTTCCTTGCCGAGACATCTCAACCTTGGAGTTCCGCAGGGCTCGAAACTGAGCCCCGTGCTACTCTCCATCTATGTCAACGACATCCCTAAGCACCCTAAGACATCACTCTTGATGTATGCTGACGAGACCGCCATATCAGCCCAATCCTACTCACCAGATGCTGCCTTCAAACACCTTAATAATCACCTGACCCTGCTTCACAACTGTATGCAAAAATGGAACCTCAACGTCAACCCTTTCAAGAACAATCATATCAATTTCAAGAAGACCATCAGCACCGCTCTCAAAGCTAGGAGCGCTCTATTCCCCCTACTACAAAAGAAAAGCCCTATCACTACCAATGACAAACTTCGAATCTTGCACTGTGTCGTCTGCCCGGTACTCTTCTATGCCTCTCCAATTACCTTTAATGCTTCCTCGGCCAACCTCAAACTGTATAAATGTTTCTACAGAAAATCTGTGCGTATACTCACAGCTACCAACAAACTAATTCCCTTCAAAGAAATAGCACGGGCGCACTCTTTAATCGATTTCTTCGAGCAAGCACAGTGCTAAGAGCATCAAAACCTTCCAGAACAAACTTTCATTCATCAAAAATAGATTAACCAATAATCTTTGGCAACCGCTAGGTAAGAAAAGGAAAAAGTACCAAAATAAAGCAACCTGATGACATCATAGAAAATCTCAAAATCTTTTTGTAAATAACATTAACTCATTTTAGTTTTAATTCGTACATAGTGTGTTTTTTAGACAGTTTCAAGACTCGCTGGAGGCTTGTCTTGGTCCAATGAAGGCCAGCCCTTTTGTAAATAATATTCTTTCATCTAACTTTAACTAGTATGTAGTGTTCCTTCATAATAGTTTCATGGCCCGCCAGAGGCTTGTTTCACCCTGTGAAGGTCAGCCCTATTTGTACATACCTATTATCACCCTATTTGTACCCCTTCTCATCAAAGTTTTAGATCATAATCGTACGATACTGATTTTTCTAATTTTAGATCTTTCTTACTTTCACTCATAAATGTGCAATTGCCTTTTTCTTCTTTCTCTTTGACTTGCCCGAGGCTTGTTAAGTCCAATGAAGGCAAGTCAGTTTAATGTGTCCTAGATATTAGAATTTATTTTCTATAAATGTATTTTTGTTTATAAATAACTTAATAAGAGCTAAATTGTAAAAACTATACAGATGCAAGCGACGCAATTTATGCCTGAATCTCAACTACCATCATGAACAGCACCCCGGACCTAACCTTGACTTCCTGTGTCATATGTTAAAAATTTAAATAATTTTAGTATTAATTTTATATAACCTATATTACGTTCTACATTGTGAAATTTTACTTGAAAAAACTACTGCAGCAAGATTCAGACCACATATGGGTTCTTGTATATACTTAACGTTCACCAGTCCTGTATACTGCCACTTACAAAGGAAACACGAGAGCTGTTACATCATGGGTCAACAGATTGATTGGATTGATTGGGTTGGAATCACAATGAATTTATCTTTTCATCTCGTATTCTCGTTGCTAACACAATAAAAAGGTTTTTATTTCCTTCCAATGGCTAAGAATCTATCACGGGCCCGATATATTTTCCTTTATTGGCAAACAACAGAATAGTTATGACGTCTACGAAAACATTTTCTCTTAAAATTCTGACCCCTCGAGCATAGCAAATCTTATTTGGTAGAAATATTCTTTTGACCAATACCTATTGGAAAAAATATCATCAGTAAATAAGGGGTGTCTCTATTTTCACAATTTTGCTCTTCCAATCAGAAAATACCGCGAAATTAGTCGATAGTATTGTAGACATCCAAGCAAATGTATGAAAATCAACAAAATTCGTTCTATTTTCGAATTTCTTTACGAGTCACAGATGTATATACTAAATCGATGTATATAAACCGTTGAAATTTTCTCCAATTATATAAATTATTATGATATTGATTAATCAAGATTATTGAGAAATACAACTTTTCATAATAATATTTAAAGGAAAGGAATAATACTGGGACTCGAACCCAGGTCTCCCACTTTCTGGGCATGTATTCTATCCACTGAACTACCATGCCGCGTCCGTTCCACATTCTTAGGGAATGGTTTTGTGTGCAAAGCGAGTAGCCTCCACATTTAGTGGCACAAACTACCGCCAGATGGTTCTCATTGAGAAACACAACTCAAAAAGGCGGTTTAAACCTCTAATAAAAAGAGTTGTTTTTCTTTGACGCTGAAATTGGTCTTCTCCGTTAGTTGACAGTTTTCACTATTCTTAGCAGTGAAAGTAAGTGTACTTAATCCACTTCTTGTTCGGCGAATAGAAAAATATTCATTTTTCTTTATATCGATCGTTTTACTGATACATTCACCAATTATTTATAGAGTCGACTGATTAAGGAACAAGAAATTCCATCTACCAGCTTGTCGTCGACGGATGATCCGGAATCGGGCAACGAATTAAAACAGGAATTCGCCAACGCATTTCATTTTTGTGCAGAATTATTTCGAAATGACAATTGCATTGCTGGAAAGGTAACTTTTCCAATTTTTTACTGACAGCCTAAGGGAAGGAAGCTGGACGCATTGGAAATCCTTGAAATAACCTCACCAATGAGTGCACCTTTCATAACCCTTCCCCCCTCCCTACCCTCCCCTCAAATCTGCTTTGATATATATATATTTTTGTGCTTGTTTTTCTGTTCTCTCATCTGATGATGGCGTTAGCCGAAACCGGTCGTTTTTAAATAAAACATTTAGTGTGGGAACTACGAAGTGCCTTCTTTAATTCTCATTGAAATGCTTGAACTCGGATTGAACAATGGAATTGGTCGTCAGGGGGCCCAACACCCCAAAATATGACAAAATGTTCGGGTATTTCATCAAAATTCAAGCTATTTTGAGCAGAAACCAATATTTAAGGACAAGAACAAGAATCTTCATTTGAGTTCCCTGCTTTTGGTGCTTATTTCGATTTCATAGGACTATTCCTTCTAATTTAATTTTGTAAATGTATTATGTCCGTAAGTCTTAAGTGAGGACTTTGAAACTTCGCATGGCTAAGATTTTCATCTATCAACCGCCATGAAATTAAAGTTTTCTAAAACAACTTTTCACCAAAAATGTAAGTAAAATATAAAATCTACATATGAACTACAAAAAATATCGAAGACAAGCTTGTTGGTCGGTAATTCTTCTCAAACCGAGATCTTCATTGAGGGCGGTGGTTCGCCGCGCGGATTTGGCCCTTGCAGCGATGTCCATATGTCCGTTTTATTACCGGCGTCACAAAAGTTAGCAAGAATTTATTCCAGATTTCTCTTCACAAACCCTTATAAAATATCGTGATGTAAGTTACCCAGTGTCCATCGATGTCTATTTCTACCATTTCCTTCTCTTTGGGTAAAACTGTGCTCTAAAATAAGGGTCCGGCATTTTGTTACATAAAGTAAAGCAAATATTCAACCATGATCATTAAGATTACCAATAATAAAGAATAAAGGACAGGTGTATAGTATGAACTCATATTTTAGCCGATAATTTTCCTCATTTGGGTTTAGCGTCAGCTTGAATTTGAATAATTTCGCTAAAAATCGAAGACGCATTTTTCGCCAAACTCTACTCTAAGTTTGACCCCCTGTAATATTGGGATGCGTAAGAGTTAATGTAAATGACTTGCATAGTTGTATGCAAAATTTATTCAAGAGTAGCCATGCAAAGTTTCAAAGACCTCACTCAAGAAATCCTTTTTTGTCTTTTTGGCCAGCTTTTTCGATTCTAGTCCACTGTGCAGTGGTGAGAGAATCCCTTGGTTTAAGAGATACGGACAGACGAACACCAACTGCAAAATAATATACATAGATATTTGCTATATTCAATATTTTAACAATTGTTATTCCTTTATGAACCCGATGTATATTTTGTCATTCACTCAATTGACCTTTCACTCTAGTTCGATAATTCACTCTGAAATAATAGATGAGAAATTCTTTGTTGACCGCAGACCATATAAATGAAATAATTGATAGGGGAAATGAAGGAAAAATATTGCTTATGAGAGAATGTGATAGTGCATAATTAATTAGAAAGAAAACTTTAAAGGGAAAGGGTCAACGCTATGGAATAGACATAATGCATTGAAGGAAGGTAAATTGAGTGAGTTAATTGGGCAGCATAGCCTAGAATATTGCGAATAAAAGAATGGCTGAGAAAAGCGAAAGTTAAGTGGAAAATAAAGGAAAAGAGAGAAGACACCTGTTGGAGAAAATGGAGGAAATTAAGTCAATTTATAAAGTACGGATGGAAAACTTGTTTCTAAGAATATTGAACGAGGAATGGGGTATTATTTAAATGAAAATAATTGAGGCTGTGAGAGAAGAGGAAAATATCTCTTTAAAAACCAACGAAATGTCCATTAAATGGAATTTAAGGAATGTTCATTTGCAGTAATTTTATCTCAGTCCCTGATGAAATTATATCCTATTATTCCAAACTCATCGATTTCAACCTTGCAGAGGTCTCATTTGCACATGTGTAAGAGAAACGGTCGCATAAAAATATAAAGTAAACGAAACTCAAGCGTGTCTGTAAGATTATTGTCTGTGTAAAACGCAGATGGAAGTTTTGATGGCGTGCAACTATATTAAAAGTTGAAACGATCGAAGTAATACAAAAAGATCGATAAAAGATATATAATAGTTAATAAGGTTAGTAATTTCCAATATATATTTATAAATAATTATGTTACAATCGCATCAGTAATGAAGAAAATCTCAAGATAGAACTTCCATGAAAGAAATCTTTACAATGTTATATCGAAAGGTAAAACTGCAATATTATGTCATTAAATGATAAGAGATTGATGAAAATTCCAAGTGAAAGAGATCGCTCTAAGAAAAGAGAGCGGCTTGTAAGTAATTTTTTTATTTATTTGTCCTTTTTAATGTGTAACAGGAGCCCCCAACTACGTCCGATTGTATAACTTTGGACTGATTGTGAGTCACAACTAACTACAGTCACAAACGACGAACGCCCCCTTCCCGTGAGAACCCGGTTGGCCAGGACTCGAACCGGGACCTCCGTGTTGAATATACACTAAACATTCCGCCACCGTGGTTGGCATATACAATTATTCAAGTAATACAGCTTCTGGTTGAGTTTAGTGCATGGAGTAAAGAATATGAAATCAGAGTTTTTAAAAATTAGTATTATCATATTAGGTGTATTAATAGTATTATTTTACTACTACTAATAGTAACTGATGCATTGATAATGTTATAAGAGAGGAAATACTGGGAAAGGAATCAAAATCATTGATTAAATATCTGACAATGAGTAGATATCTGAACCTGATAAGGGAGTATATACCATGAGGGGAAAACGTATAATTTAATTAAAGTTAAAAAGGACAAATCTGTTTGCAAAAATAAGTTGAGAGTAGAAAATATAGATTCACTATTCGTTTACTTGGAGAAATAGCGCAGATAAAATTAGTTATTTATGCGTAATCCTAACTGATCGCGAGCGGCTATCGATATTTTCCTTTCACACATCCCTTCGAGGAATGGCCATTCATTCTGCTGGGGACAGAAGGAAATCCATTGTAAGAAAAAATAAACGAATAAAACCCCCAATATTATCCTTTTCTTGCGCGACAAAATGCGACTTCGTAAAAATGGAGGGCGACGCAGACGTTGAATTAATGATCGAGCAAAAGTTGGAAGAACCCGTTGGCAAGTGCCCTTCGGAAAGGTTAGATGAATATGCAGATTCACGTATATGTAAAAGGCGGATCACATAAGCCACTCCATAATGAAATCCGCCTCAATTAATCACCGAAACTTCTCGCACGCCCTCTTTTATCCCATCCTCGGCTCCCTTTTCCTACAACTTCTCCCCGTTAACTTTTTTGCCTCAGCCAGTCCTCCTGAAAGCGGAACCTTTTATCAAATCCTCAACGTTCTTGACGGGTCTCGTCTCATTATAAGCGGTCCTTCCAATGTATTATGCGTTCCTCCGATTGGGTGTCTCTTGGATTTTTAATGCAGCCACTCGGGGGAAAGGTTTTCTTGTTACTCAAAACACTAGAGAAAACTTTTCCATCCACCGTCTACCAGCTTGAGAAGAGAAACCCTTTTTCCAAGAAATGGAATCGAGCAGTCGTATGCTGCAGGCGCAAATGGTTCTATAAGACGTACCGGAAGTGGAATAATGAGGTTCCTGCGAAGACAATTCAGGTCAGCGCCGCACTCGGCCGAAGTTGAACTTGTTCTCGCGTCGTGAAAATGGATTCTAATGCACGTCCGGTGCAAGCGAAGAACTAATTGTAAGTTTTGAGCGATGCGATCCTCGGCATTAGCCGTAATGCAAGCCTCTGTTCAGAATTTATGATGACGCTGTGGAGATGACGTTATTGGCCAGAGGTAATGTCCATGAAACAGAGAATGTCTTAAATCACATCTCTCGCTTACCAATTAGATACAAAAGTTCGCTCTCTCTCCTATTACATACTCAGAATATTTAAGACCAAATCGTTTAATACTTATGGCAAACCTTACACATTAAGCACTTAAATAATGCCGCTAAATATTTCATAAGAGCTTTCTAAATTTTCATTACTTGGGAATCATCAGTTGCATAACTGGACACGATAAATCACATTCGGATAATACAATAATCTTTTTACTGTCGATAGCTGATTTGTTACGAACGAATTGATAAAGCGCCATTAATCTGTTTTAATATCCCTAAAGATACATATAAAAAACATGTATCTTTTGAATCGTATTTTTAATATAATATGACATAGTATACAGCAGGGGTGGCCAACTTTTCTGTATATAAGATCTACTTTTTATCTTAAAAGTGTGTCGCGATCGACTTGTTGTCATAGGCGTAGTATAAGAGTGAAGAAGGGGTGTGAAATGCATACTATGTTTATACACTGTGTTTCAGTATAAGGTGCATTCCAGCGAGGTATGGGTAGATAAGTAAACTAAATTATTTTTTAAATCACTTATTAAGTTTTCGAGATATAAGATCATGAAGAAAATAAATTTCCAGACCCAACTTTTGATAGCAGCATTCCGTACAAAAAATTCGATTTTCCGACACTTTTTCAAGATAGATTTTTACTAACTTAAAATGCAATTTAATTTTTTTATCAACTGCAATGTATAAGTTGTTGTACTATTTGTTCGTAAATATGAAAACGTTGTTATAAAAATGCACAGTATGGCTGATAATTTGATTTCAAGATTTCACTTTCGCGTTTTTTTTTGGGCCAGGAAATTTTATCATGAAAAAATAATGACTTACTTTTTGCTAATCTATCAATAGCTCGCTGAGTACACCTCGTACTGAAATATAGATATACGGCTTATCTACCTACGTAAAAAACAACAACAATAATTATTTAAAGGGCCAAAAAACTCAAGTCCAGGGGAATTAAAAGAACATGGATAATTATTAACAATATTTATTAATTCAAAGTAGCTACAGATAAAGACAGATTCAGAATTTACTTTGTTGCCTTAACATTAATGGGAAGACTGAGTTTGCATGTCTCTAACCAAGGAATCATAATTAGGTGTATATCCTGACAAAGATAATAATAATGAGTCTTCAGTATGGGAATCAGTCAGGACAGAACGTTGTTTAGTCTTCGTTAGCTTCAAGTATGAAAATGCCGATTCGCATAGGTATGTAGATCCGAAACTAGAATAGATATATTCGCTACATTTGGTGATACTGGGATATTTTTCTCGGTTGACATATTTCCAAAAATCGTCTTCAAAATTTCTGGCTTGTAAGATTAAGTTAGTTTGTAAAATTATAATTTCATTTTCTAATGCCTTTTGATCCATATGAAATATGTCTGAAATATTTTGGCTAATGCGTTTCACACTTAAATCTTTTTTAAAAGGAAAAGATATAAATTCCACAATTTCTTTAATTTTTTCAAAATCCTGGAATCTTACCTCAAAATCTTCAATTACTTTTTGGATTTCCGCGACGTATTTGTCGATCTTATAATTAATATTTTGATGTTTTTGTAGGTTATCCGCCATATTTGGAAAATGATTCAGATTATTTTGTTGCAGATCTTCTTTTAGCAAAATAAATTTTGTTTTACATGAGTCTATGCAGCTGATCATATCAATTACTGTTTTATTTTTACCTTGTAATTCTAAATTTTAATGACTTAAGGTAAATGGTAAGAAATGCGAAGTCACTAAGCCAAGTTTCATCATTTAAATGTTCACAGTTTCCATCTTGTTCGTGAAGAAAATCTATAATTTCAGGCAATAAATCACGAAATCGCTGCAGAAATTTACCTCTGCTTAGCCATCTGACATCGGTATGTAGTAATAATTCAGGTTGGCCTTCATCGAGCTGCAGTTGGAAGAGACGCTGTTTGAGGGAACTTCCTCGAATTGAATTAACAATTTTAAATGTTATGTCCATTACCTCTTTTGTGTTTAGTCTCTTGCTAGCTAACACTTGCTGGTGAATTATGCAGTGATAGCTCAAAAAGGCTGGGAATTCATCTTCATTTTGACATAGGGCTATAAATCCATTTATGCAACCTATCATTGCAGCTGCGCCATCCGTTGTTATTGAGACTAATTTAAAAAGTGGTACTTTCAAATCATTGAGCAAGTTTTTAAAGGCTTTGAATATGTCTACACCTCTAGTCCTTTCCTTCAAAGAAATCATACCCAACAATTCTTCTTTAGATGTAAAATCCTTAAAAACCATACGAACGAAAACAAGTAATTGTGCTGTATCACTTATATCTGTCGATTCATCACACTGAAGGGAAAAACAAGAACATCTATTTATATCATTATATAACTGCTCTTTTACATTCCCACTCATCACTTCAATTCGTCGCATCACTGTGTTTCGAGACAATTGTAGATCTTGAATTGCAGCAACAATTTCACTCTTGTTCTTAAAATCGTTAAAAAGTGAATCTGACATTTCCAAAAAATTTCCTTTACAAATTCCCCGTCGGAAAATGGCTTACATTTTTTTGCTAAGAGATAGCTTACTTTGAATGATGCAGTAGTTACTGCTTGTGACTTCAACCTTGGCTTTTTAAAAACGCTTTGTTGATTTGTTAATTGAGTTTTAAGATCCCTAACTTTATGTTTTCTCAGTTCAGAATTTGGTGGATAATCTGTTTGATACTTGTTATGTAAAGCTAAAAAATGTCTCTCCAGATTACCCTTTTTAGCAATGGCTACCGAGGTAAGGCATATTAAACAACAACATTTATCATTCACCATTGTAAAAAAGTAATCGAGTTCCCATTCTTCATTGAAGTGATAAGTTTTCGATTTTTTCGGTTTACTACTCATGTTCATGGGTATACTAGATTGCAAAGAAATATGACAATTTAAAGATTAAATATTGAATTAAATATTTTCCTAGAAAATTCAAAAACTCATGAACTGCGGCAATTATCTCCGTTACATTGAGAGAAATAATAACAATACTGCATATTACGATCGGGGACAGCAATACAAGTATATTAAAATCTAATATAGATATATTCAAATTTACAAGAAGTATGTTAAAGTTACAATATATTTATTACGGTTAACAATACTGACTTCTTAATTTAAATAGAATTATTGTTATTCCTAATATATCTGTAATACTGTCCTTATTTTTCTCTCAGTGTAATGACCGCAGTTTAGATATCTGTTGCCGAGAATGCTCACTTATTAAGTAAATAGATAGGTAAGAAAAGCAATTTAATTTAAAACAAAGAAAATGTACTTACATTTTAAACAGAAGAAAAATTGAAACTCAACGTGGTCACCGAGGATAAATAATATTGATTAATAATTATACTGTTAATACAAAAGAAAAGAAGCTACCGTATGACACTACCAAATATTCAAGCTAACTGACTGTGTTCTTCGATGAGTCGAGTCGTAACTGTTGCGTTCACGCGTTGCGTCCGGTGACAAGTGTAACACATAAGTCAAAAAGTATTGTGCTGGGTGGGCGGAGATCACAGTGTCAGGCTGTCAGAATTCTAGGAATTTATGACCTTGGCAAATTCACAGAATGCATTAAACTATTGCTAGAAAGTTTTGACTTCTACAATCGCTTCAAAGTCCATGGTACACGGAATTCCACCCCAGACATTGAGAGCGATCGACGATCGACCGAAATTGGCCTCGCGATCGACCGGTCGATCGCGATCGACTTGTTGGCCACCCCTGGTATACAGTATAATATAAGAGGTACCAATATTTTATACATATACTAACTCATTCGTACATTTACACTACACTTCTCGTAGACTTCATTAATCATTGTTGTTGGCTTTTGTCATTTATCACGTATGTCTTACAATTTAACTGCTGGCTGGCTTGGGTCTACACGGAGATTACACTTAACTCGAATTAAATTGAAAATTTACTTGGTAAATACTTCACTGAGTGTATACGATCTTTCTATTTCAACGCCTTAAAACTTGAAGATTCGTAAATCTTAAATTCCTATACCCTTGAATCCTCACGTGATTCATGCCCTTTCTCCATCGTTTTCCTATTTTCCCTTTCAGAGGAGCCAAATTACAGTGGAAAAATGGATTCACAGCCTCCGTCTCCAAGTTAAGCAAACGGAGTGAAGCAGTCCAGTGGTCAGAGCATCTGCAGACAATTGGAAGACTTGGGCACGAGTCCAAGTCACGCCGGTATCTTTACTTGAGTTTATTTTTATGAAAGGCAATGTATATAAAGATATATGAAAGCTTCTGAAATTGTGTGCAATCTGTGGAGATATAGAAAATATAGTATTGAAATACGAAAAATCCCAAAAGTAAATAGTGTAATGGGATAAGGTTTTGCATAAAAATGTAACCAATCACAGATAAAAAATACGGGATATTGAAGTTCGTTTTATAGAAAGTTAATGCTTTTCTAGAAAATCAACGGTGGTCAGTAGTGAGACGACGAAGTGCTTTGACAGCTCATGTTATTTCGCAAGTGGGCTCCCACCAGGAATCGAACCCGAGTTCGCTTTAACCGAAGTCGAACGCGTTGCCCACTTGGCTATCCGGGAGCCATATGTATAAATAACCGGCATATATAACAGAGAGGATACCAATTGAAATCTTTTCAAAATTTGCTCTGTGGAATATTTTCGGACGTCTTTGCTCGAAGGAGAACAATTTATTAAAGATAAAAGACTGTGAAGCGACTGTTTTATGAAAGGCTGAAAATCTAAGACTGTGGCCGATTAGTAATAAATATTAGTCATACAAGCAGAAAATTAAAGCACTAACTATCCGGGAGTCCACAGTTATCATTTATCATATTATATTCATAATCGTCCCTTTCGATTAATATAATACATTACAAACGTGCTTTTCATTGAGCAAAATTGGATATATAACATTATGAGATTTTAAACTACACTATGTGCAGATATTAAGAAGTTCATTGGAAATAGAAATAAAGGAAGGAAAGACAGAATGGCTTTCTGGAAAAAAAACTGCGATTTTTTTATAACAGAAAAATGTTTCCACTTCAGGAAAATACCCACAAACAGAAGTAGATTAGAAGTAAGTTAGGTCAATTAAGTACCACTTCATTACAATTCGATTTAATTCAAATTCCATTGTAAATCTGTGGTAATTATAAGACCTACGAAACAAAACGAACTTTACTTGTACTTAACTGATAATCGAATGAAATAAATTTCTTCAGAAAACTAAATGCTGTTTCCAGAGCATTGCAATCTTATTATTGTTATAATTAGTAAAGTAATCCGAGGAAGATTCCAAAGTTGGCGCGCCTTCTGATGCTCTTCTGATTCCACGTGTTATGATAGCAAATATAAAGTGACCATTTCCAACTGAAATATAGGTCACTGTGAAATTTATTGCATTAATATTCAAAGAAAGTATTAGTTCTGGAGCAAATATTTTTGTTCGAATTCTTGCATCGGATGTTTTTTCATTCACGCTCACTTCTTAACTCTCCAGGGATATGTGTTCCAATGGACATAAATGTACTTAAACGTAAGTTTCGCTTTATTTTCCCTGCCCTGTGGCAAGTTGGCATTTGGATTCTTCAACATTCGATGTACATACTTTTTCGATTCCTTTAAACAGATTTAAAACTTTCAAAAGTGATATTACTCTTCCATGAGAGCACGGGGATTAACTAACTTGGGTATGACATTATATTTTGAGTTGTGATATGGGAATTGCGTGAAGGGTGATTAAGAGTAGATGGTTCGACTATTAAAAGTTTTCGCGGAAGAGCTTAATTGATGACATTATCTCAAACTCAACGGCCCTCCGGCGCAGAAGTTTTCATCACATTTACTTGCAAAGTAAGCAATATCTAAAGACCCTTCTTAAGAACATTTTAGTCAGAGGAGATCCCAAATCTACCCTCTTTAAAGAGTTAGCGCTTTCCCGAGTTATTGGCTTTTAGTTTTTCGAAGGCAAAAATTCTTCTTTAACATAAAAAAAGTGCATGAAGCATAAATGTAATGAGAGAATCGAATGATAAAGATGGCTTTAAGAAACATTTTTAAGAAGTAATAGAAGGAGAGGTGTTTGGAATTAATAAAGCATGGAAGTCACCAAAGTATTACCTTCAAAATTCTATTACTCAAGATTTAGATAAAACATACGACCAAATGCAACAATATTGAAAAGTTTTAATTCTTTTTAATATTGCATCCTTTGGGAAGTGGTACATACATAACTTTCTTCTGGGTAAACATGTCCTAATGGATGAATAGAATTTATTGATACGTTCTGACTGAAATCTTAGGACGTACAAATAAATTATTTTCTGAATAAAAAAGTTATTTGTTAACTCAAGGGTTTTGGTACACGCTGAAATAATCACAAGTAAGCAGCTCTAATTCTAAGGGTAGAGTGACCAGTTGTACTGAATTTCGCAGTACATCACTGCTACCTTTGAACCTTCTATGCTAAAAATATTCTCCTGCATTGAGCTTATTCTTTAAGTTCCATCAAATACTGTATGTACTCCTGGACAAAAGGAACGCAACAGTTGCGCAGCGCCATACCTGCTAGTTGGCGGAAGCTCTTGGTCTGAGCAAGAGCTAGAGATATGTGACAACAGCGTGACTGCTAAGTTCGGAGGGGTGGGGAGAAGGCGGTAAAGGCGGCGGATCTGGTGGTAAAAATGAACCTCGGTGCCTCGGTCGGTATCTCTGTCTGTTTATGAACAGATTCGGAGAGGGACAGCGAAATACGAAATCTTAAGACTACCCGTTTTTCGGAATTTTTGGCGAAAACGATACGCAATCAATTCTTATGAAAGTTAAAGGGTTTATCTTGGAATTTATAGGTCTTTGAAGAAGAAATGTCATTCATAGCTGCTCGCGTTACGTTTGGTGCCCGTGTCTACACTTCTTTTAATTTTCTTGATTCGAGAGACATCAATTGGCTTCGTCTGTTCGCATCGTAGTTGAAAGCAAAGATAGTCAAATCGGTATTCTTCCTTTTCAAGAATAGTGCTAACTGTAAAACGTGTTAAAATTTCTCAGACAACATTTTCCGTTGCATCAATTTCATGCCGCTCTACCATTCCAGGTATACCATAACGCACGCCAGCGTGGCGATAAGTTTTATGGCCCTACCTGCACTTGCCGCAGCGTTGGAAATGCAATCCTTTTAAACGGAAGCGAACCTACCGAATATTATTCGCCATCCGGAGATTAGGACGAAGCAGCGTTTCCTAAGTGATAAGCGCGCACTAGACCCAAGAATCTCCCATGCTGCATTTTTCGTTTTGCCTCGCTCTGTCTGCGATCAATTATTGACGTTATTTTGATAAATTATAACCCATACCATGGGTTAGATGGAAGAGGAGACTTTTAGTCTCAATCTCGCCCAAATAAAGGCATTTATTATTATTTCTACGCTGTGCAATGTTTTGAAAGCAATTGAAGCAACGTTACTCTGAAGAAGATCATTCCTGTAAAGTACTGAAAACATTATCTTTAGAAAATTACCTACATATAATCATCATATTTGGACGAAATTGCTGGAAAATTGTATTAAGAATTTATTTGGTTCATGGCGTAGTTTATTTATTCAGAGCATATTTAATTTTTGTAATAAAGGATATCAATGAAGTTGTATCATTCTACATTGAAAATGAAACATTACAGTAGAAGTTGATAAATTAATGGATATATACTTTAATTGTGAATGGATGCTTTTAAAATTTCTTCCGCATGATTATATTAATTATTGTAGAGACAAATAATTCGATTGACATGAAAATCTTTCGCTTATGTAGGCGAGCTATCTATGAAGCGAGGGAGAATCCTTTCTTCCTCAAACAATTTCAAGTACTGAAGGTGTATTTCAGTGTGTAATATCTACTTCTTGCATTAGCAGTGGGTAGTGGGTTTGAGAAACTTTAAGCAAGCAAGGGAAAACCCAAAAGAGTGCGTAAAACGAAAAGAAACCAAGGGCCGCGGGGAATAAATGGCTGAGGGAACCAGCTAACAGCAGGTGCTCCGTGGTAGGTATTGTGCAGAAGCTCACAAGGAACATATGAATACATAGCAGGAGAGTTTCTAGAAGAAAAGGTTAAGGCTTTAAATTGTAGGGATCTATAGTGGTAAGCAAATGGAATGACATTCAAAGAGACTCGACCAGACCAGAAACGGTAGAGTAATCCATATTCCAGGAAGTAAGCGACAAACGCGCCCGAGGCATATTTTAGCTTCCAGACGTATTTGGGGGTTTCCCTGCCTCAAAGTAGTCCTTCCATCCAACCAAATTTCCGGATAATTTGTCTCAAAACCTTACAAGCACAAACAAGGAAGAAGGTGAAACTGATACCTTTAAGATACTGCATTCAGCGATCGAACAACATGAAGCAGAACCGTAAGAAATGTTGTGTGTTTGCCGCCCCTTAAAACGAGTGCTCAAAGCTTTGCGAGAAAGTGATAAAGTCGATGCCGAAAAGCCTTCAGTTAGTTATAGAAATTGAGGGTGGTTAGACAAATTATTAATTAGATTTAAAAAATATATA
>KZ309354.1:988713-1028624 GCA_000376725.2 Ladona fulva | reverse complement strand
CTTTTTCTTTCCCCGCTAAAAAAAGATACCTCTGCTGATCTCTCATACGTTCGGGTATTCTTTAGTAAAACTGATAGCAATTCTCAGCTTGAAACGTTATGAACTCATCATTTTGCGACTGCGAGAAACTAGAAATGGGAAGAGAGATTTATCTTTGGCTAAAATGTAAAGTTTCTCATTACCGGAATTACATGTATCTGTAATATGGAGGCAATATAGGTTGCATACTTATGAGGGAAACTTGTACGTACATATGTTTGCACATCAATTTTATAATAATTTTTCATTTTACATTCTAATCGATGAAAGCTACAAAGTTAGAAGATGGAATGTATCCTTAAGAAAGGATTTTATGGCAAAGAGTAGTTTCCCAACAGAGAATCTTTGTATTAAATTTCGTCAATAAGTGATTGTGACTGGTAGATTTTTGTCTAAGCATTTTCCTCTCCTTTTGTGACGCAACGATAGAAGCCATGAGTGTCATTAATGAATGGGGATTCTTATTTTTTAATATACTCTACGATCTCCCGTAATAGTTCGCATCGGATAAAAGGTTGAAGCAGTATTATTTCCCATTGATATTTCCAACGGAATACTTCCCGGTCGGAAATTTTTCACTTAGCATTTTTTCCACATCAGAAATTCCATTTCGCCTCTCCTATCGGTATATCTTTGCATATATTTCCCAAGCCTTCGAGGGAAGAACTGAAGCGGAGGAAATTTGTAAAAATGGAGAAAAATTTTCCGAAGTTCACGGTAACTGCAGAAGGTTTTTTTCCGTGCAATTTAACCCCATGGTTGATTCATTCAAGAATACAGTGTGTAAGCAGGATGAGATATGAATATGAGGGTAAATCGAAAATTCTGGGTCCCTTATTTTTTCAGTCTGAATAAAAAACATACAGGGAAATCAAAATATGGGAATTGTTCCACGCGCGATCAACCGGTCGAATTCTACGGCAGCGGGATCGCAAGCCGATGATACGGTGGGGAAAATGTCCGAACTGCTGTGGTTAACATTTGGATAGAAGAACCAATTTCTGCGTTTTGATTTCATCTTATTTTTTCATTTTAGCTCAAAAATGGGAAATGACTTTTCGATTCCGCTCCTTCGCTATTTTCCGTTCCCAAATGTCCTAATCCTACATTGTTAGGTATCAATAAGAATAACTTATACTCTCATTTGATTTTTCATGAATGTTTTCACATGTAAATTTTTTGTTTTGACCCATTGATAATCAAGTCATTCTGTTCGCCGTGAAAGGAAAAGCGTACAGTGTTCCGGTTTCCACAAATTTTGCAACACCCTTTGTAAAAACGAATTGTGGAAAAAATATTGTGGAAATTGGGATGATCTGTGCTTTCCCTTTCACGATAAACGAAATAGGTAGATTTTACGAAGTCAAGTAGTCAATCATATCTTGAGTACGAGTTATTTTCAAAAATTCGACCGCAAATTGTGTCTTATTTCATACCATAGATGGATGACAGAATTGAATTTTGGAGCTAAATGAATATTTCAGTTTTTTTCTAGATTAGTCTCTTTCATTTTTATAATTTGACAACATATTTCAAGATTTAGAAAAGTTAAGTTGTATCGGTTAAAATACGGTGTCCTTATCTGGTACGGGAATATCAGTTAGAAGGTTTAGAGTGAATTTTTTAATTAAAATGTCAATTTGTCACTGCATTTGTGCGTGTTATTTAATGCTGTAAGAAATACTCGGGTATGCCTCGAGTCCTCTTCGTCGTCAAACTCTGATTCTTTCAGGAAACGGTGCAAAAACAGAGAAAAGAAAATTTTCCTTACTCCACGCTGATGAAGACGAAGCTACCAATAGAGATTGAGTAATTCTGTTATGCCAGGAACTGAAAGAAATATCTAGATATGTGCTTTGATGCTGACTGTTTGGTTACGCCTTCTGGTTTGAATAGAATTGAATTTTAATTGAAACTATCGGTCCCCTTCAATTATCATCATATTATCATCCAGTATCAGTTTTTGTCGGAATTTTTGTAAGAATTATAATATGCATCTCTTTTTGTCTGCCTTTTTTAGCTTTGTTGCTGACACTTTTCTTATACTTATTTCCCCCTCCTCTTTAAATTTTAGTTGCTACTATCAGTAGATTTCGCAAGTTTATCGCTCCCCCCTTCACTGGGTGTAGGGACAATTATAATTTCAAATCCAATATCTGTTTTTGTCTGAAATTTTCTAAGAGTTATGCATTTCTTTTTGTCCGTTTTTCCAGCTTTGTTGCTGACACTTTTCTTATACTTATTTCCCCTCCTCTTTTAAATTTTAGTTGCTACTATCAGTAGATTTCGCAAGTTTATCGCTCCCCCCTTCACTGGGTGTTTTAATTTATTCTTAAGTGCAGACTTAGGTTTTCTAAAAACCCACACAATAGTTCCTTCTTATATTGCTTTTCATTAGTTCAACTTCCAATACAATTCAATTCCAATAAAATTCAACTTTCATTCTACCTGTAATGGGTTAGATGTAAGAAGAGACTAATTAATCTCAATCTCGCCCATGAATAAGGACGTTTATTATTATTACATATACACCCAGCAAGCCCCATTTTGGCGTGTGGCAAGTGGTGCATGCACTATGACTTACTTCCCTAATCGATTACTTTTGTTTGTTGTTCGTGTAAAAGAATAACTCCTGAATGGCTGGTTCTAGCATCCATTTCTCTGAATTTCTCGCAGAATCAGAAAGGACTGTGTAACAGAAAATATGCATAATATCGGCTACATCTCCAAAGAACGACTTTCTCTGAAAATGTAAGTAAATTAAGCCTTCGTTTAAATCTCCTATTTTCTAGAGATTCTTATTCTTTGTCGTGAAGCATATGAGTAACGCTCACTGATTTTTTTCAAAACGTATCGCCTTTCTCTGTACTTTTCCTAATCCTCGAATACCACACTTTTCAGAAAGATTCCATACACTACATCACTCCTTTCTTTCTCTACGCTTACGATGAGGCCTGACCAACGCAACGTAACATCGCTCGAGGACTTTTCCTTCACTCCTACCGACTATTATCTTAACGAATCCGAGTTTCTCTTTTTTTCTTGCTCGTCCACATATACTACGAATGTAGATACTCGATGTTAAGTTATTTGGAGGGTCACTTCGAGATATTTCGCTGATTCTACTGTTGAAAAGTTTTCCCTCAGAGGTTGTACGGATAATAGTTGGCAATTGATTTTCTTTCGAAGAAGTTGATTTCTGAACATTTGTCTACATTGAGCTCTAATTGCCAATCTACGCACCATTTAATAATTTTATCTAAATCGTTCGACAGAGTCAATCTATTCTCTATACTTTCTAATTCTTTATAAATTACCGTGTCGGTAATTTTTCCGAATATTTGCACCTAGGAAGTATTATTTCTACAGCATTAAACCACACCATCCAATTAGGATGAGAGAGTATGCTACTGCCTCAGCTGGGTTTCACTAATCTACCCGATAAATAATATTTCACTCCCGCTTATCTTCTGGCCAACTCCCCTTATTTCTATGAAATTCTCTCTGCATCTATCTGTCCGCCTCACACCCTGTCTCAATGGAGAGTAATAGATGCTAACTACAGCGTCACCTGAGTGGATTTCGTCCGATATCTTATCCGCGCCCCCTATTTCCTCCCTCGACAGCCCCCTTCCGAGTATTCCAGACTCCGCTTTAATTAACGCCGCGCGATTCTCTTTTTTTTTCGTTTTGCATTCGACTGAAAAACGCACAAAGAGAAGAGGATGAAATTTTCATTCTTCGCTTTCACTGAACAGGTGTTGTTTTCGATTCGGGACACTGCTGAAATGACTTTTCATTCGACTTGAAGCGGAGTCGGGTTGTTAATTCTCTTTTTAATTTCGGGAGATTGGAATTTATGTCATTGTCGGAAAGTAAATTAGCGCGACTGGGTTAATAAAATAATGCTTCCCTCTAATGCTTGAGATAAACTGGAGCATGGAGGAGATGCGTCAAAGAATAATTTCATTCCAGTGTAAAACTTGGAAAGGGATTGATCAAAAATTCATGACGGCTATATTAAAGTTTTATCGAATCGCCATGGAAATGGGGTTTTTGTTTATTCAGAACGCATATACAATCGGATTCGAAAATAACTCGTTATTAATATATTAAAAACAGGAACAATTAAAGTATTATTGGACAGAAACTTCCAAAGATACCCCTTAAAACGAGGATTACATGACGATTCGAATAATGCCCATTCAACGAGTGCTGAAATAGTGACCATCAGTTATAAGATAATCTTACACTTTGGAATTAATCATGTTCTTTAAATTTATCTACCGAACTATTTTTACCTTTACATGTGTAATTTCATTTTGTAACTTTTCATAACTTTTACACTTATATTCTCTGTATTTTAAAATATTTGTAATTCGATTTCATTTCTTTCTCATTTTACATTACCTATTATTTAAATTCATTGTATTATATACTGTCTTTCTATAAATTTACTTTGTATTTGCGGTTTTTTTCACCCTATTCTCTGTGGGTGTTTTCCCGCAACGTGGGTTTTGTCGACCTTCTGTTGCAAAGATTTGTTCCCACACTGAACTCTTTCTTTAAGTTTATAATTATATTTTGTACATAATATAATGACATCCGAGATTAGATGTAAGAGAGGCCCACATGGGACTAACCTCACCATTAAGGGTCTATCTATAGATTTATAAAAAAACTCATACCAAAATATGTAGATGATGCAAAATTGGGAGAAAAATAAGTGCAGGTAAGATTTTAAAAAGTAATGATCAGATCGTGAAGCTATGTAACGTTACTCTTACTACATACTAATGAATTGCAAACCTTTCATAACCTGATCGTTTGATGCTGGTCATTTAAATGGTTCTGAGATTTTTACTTCAGCTAATTTCTTAAAAAATTATATAATTTATTTCCATTGATTTCAAAAGATTAATTTATTATCTTTTAAAAGTTTATCTTTATAATATAAAATAGCACAAATTCTGCATCTGTGGATGGGAAACCGAACTTTTCAAAACCCTCCGCTCAGATGAAATGGTCAATTTAGCAATCTCGAGTCATATTCATGAGGAAAGTTGCGCAGGAAGATTTCCCTGAAATACACAACGGCAAATGTTGTTCGGAGGATAAGAAATTGGCAATTACCTCAAAGCGCTATGACATCGTTCGCGGGAAGTACTCCGTTTGATTGGCCGATGTAAGTGGTAAGTCGATAGGACTCAACTCGATGGGAATTTGGTCAGCGTCGCGAGGGGCCTGCGCTATACAATCAACCCACTTTGCTTCGGCTAATCTAACCTCACGGCGAGCGGATTTTATAACCAAAGTAAAGTCTGGTGCTACTGCAGTTGCTAAATTTGTAACGGTATATAAAGTCCAAGGCGTGGAATATCCAGGATATTTTAGGTCAATTGCTCCGAATTCTTACCCAGTGTCGATTCACATTACCTGCATAGCCTTTAAAATAAAACTTTCGCTGACGACGTCATATCTTTCTGATGTTCTTTCGAGGCATCTCTCAATAAATAAGGTCAACATTTTTAAGCTCCCTCTACAGACGATGCGCCCATCCTCCATGCTATTTACGCTCTGATATTTCCTGCAATCAGGAATCATATCAGGAATCGGGAATCATATCAAGGAATGGGCAAAGGAAAAGAGCGAGATGGAAAGATATCAAGATTGGAACTGTGAACATATTGTCCTTGTCGGGAAATGTAGAGGAGCTGATAGATTTATGGAGGAGAAGAAAATAGAGATTCTTAAACTGAGTGAGACTAAATTGTGTGGTGGAGGAGATGAAGTATTGAGACTAGGATATTGATTAATATGGGGTGGAGGCAGAGAGAAGAAGAATGGAGTTGCTGTGATTATCAGTGAAAGAATGTGGGGAATGGTAGTGGAAGTGGTACGAGTAAATGATCGAATACTAAAGCTGAAGTTGAGATTGGGAGATAAGAACCAGAACATCCTGCAGGTATATGCACCACAAACAGGGTGTAAAGAGGAAAAGATAGAAGACTTCTTACAGATTTTGGATAACCAGATTGACGATGCGCCAATAGTGGTCATGGGAGACCTGAATGCTCAGTAGGAAGGGGGAGAACCGGATTGTGAGGAGACTCATGGATATGGTAAACGGAACAAGGAAGGAGAGTCCCTGATTGACTTCTGTAGAAGAAACAATCTGTTTGTGGGGAACACCTGGTTTAGGAAGAAACCAAGTAGAAAAATAAAAATATATGGATGGGGAGATAGACGCACGAAAACAGTAATTGATTATGTGCTAATAGAACGTGAATAGCGTAGAGAACTGACAGATGCTACAGCAATGCCAGAGGAAGCATTTGGCGGAGATCATAGAGCAGTCGTGTTCAAAATGCGAGTTGGAGCATTAAAATGGGCAAAGGGGGTTTGAGAAAGAAGAATCAAATTATGGAAACTTAGGGAGAAAGAAAAAAGAGAATAGTTCATGGAAAATATAAAGTATCAGATACCAGACGAAGTAAAGGAGAATGTAGAGGTAGAATGGAAGAGATTCAAAGAGGCTGTACTAAGAACTGCAGAAGAGGTGTGTGGTAAAACTTCAGGTAAGAAGAAAGTAAAAGAAACGCACTGGTGGAATGATAGGAAAATAGAGGCTGTATGGAAAGAAGAGGCATGGAAGAAATGGATGAAGGGAAGAGGGCTAGAAGCTAAGATAATTTACGACACTAAGAAACGGGAGTGTAAAAAAGTTATATAGGTAGAAAAGAAGAAAAGCTGGGAGGAGTTTACAAAACTCTTGGAGGAAGATGGTAAAGGGGACAAGAAAATAATATACAGAATGGTGAATAACAAAAGGAGGGAGAGAGTAGAAACCGTTTTATCAAAGGGAAAAATAGAGATATACTGACTGACATCAAGCAGATAGTGCAAAGTGGGGAGAATATTTTGGTGAACCTATAATTCCAAAAGTGAATATGGTATGGAAGTTAGTGAAGAAGAGGAAGAGTAAATGGAGGAAGTGGCTGGAGAAGATCTGTTATTGGCGGAAGTTGATAGAGCTGTAAGGAAGATGAGGGCTGGAAAAACTGCAGGATTTGATGAAGTAACTGTAGATATGATTAGAGCAGGAGGACAGCTAACCATCCCCTGGCTGCACAGAATATTTAAGAATGTATGGAGTGAGTACAAGGTGCCAGAGGATTCGAGAAATGTTGTGATTGTACCAATACACAAGAAATGAGGTAGGAAACAGTGCGGTAATTATAGGGGGATAACACTCATGTCACAGACAGCAAAATCAATTTGAGAGAGTGATAAAAGGAAGATTGAGAAGCCAACTGGAGGATGGTCTATGTGAAGAACAATATGGCTTCCGGAGAGGGAGATTAACCATTGACCTCAAATTTTCAATCAGGCAAAAAATGGAAAGAAGCTGGGAGTGGAAAGAAGATTTGCAGCAGTGTTTATAGACACTGAAAAGCGTATGATAGCATTCAAAGGAGAATAGTTTGGGAGGTTCTACGAAAAAAAAGGTAGAAAAGAAAATAATCCGTGTAATTAAAGCTATGGATACAAGGATTGCCAAAGTTGTGTAAAAACTTGTTTGGAAAGGTCCGATTGGTTTCCCGTCGAATCAGGATTGAAGCAGGGTAGCGTTCTCTCGCCGTTCTTATTTATATTGGTAATGGATGAGGTAATTAGAGACGTTAAGGAGAAAGTAGAAGGTGATTTGAACTCTGCCTTGTTTGCTGATGATTTGGTGGTTTGGGGAAATGATGTTGGGGAGCTGCAGACTAAAATCAATATCTGGAATGAAACAATCGAAAAATACGGAATGAAGATAAATATAGAAAAGAGTAAGGTATTGGTGGTTGCAAGAGATCCTGAGAGAAGAAAGGGAAAAATTGAATTGAATGGGCAGCAGCTGGAGGTTGTAAGGAATTTCAGATACTTGGGAAGTGAGTTGTCAGAGGATGGGAGAATAAAAGCAGAGATTGGACACAGATTAGGAGAAGCCAAAGGATTTAATCAAAGCGTACGAGACATGCTTCGGAGAAAAGAAGTCCCAATGAAATGTAAGATGCTAATGTTTAGTACATATCTGGTGCCTATCCTGACATATGCTTCCAGTATGTGGACAATGACAGGCCGAGAAGAGAGTAGAATCCAAGCAATGGAAATGAAATTCTTAAGGAGCAGTCTAGAAACAACAAGGTGAGACAAGATCAGGAACGTAAGAATCAGAGAAATCTAGGGTATAGAAAGGCTCCAAATACAGATTGAGATAATGAGATTGAAATGGTTTGGCCATATGAAGAGAAAGGATGAATGGCAACTTCCAGGAAGGATATTTGAAGAGAAGATTAAAGGAAAAACACCAAGGGGGAGACCAAGAGAAAGGTGGAAGGACATGATTATGAAAGACATAAGTAAAAGAGTGGAAGATGTAGACAAAGTGTGGGATGAGATGTGGTGGGAGGATAGAATGAGATGGCGGTCACTGGTCCACAAACACCCTACCCTGACAGAGTCGGGATGAAATGCTTTCCCATTTCATGATAATGATGATGATTTCCTGCAAATATTTCCATTTGAAAACTGGCGAAGGAGATTTCTTTTTGATCACATTTCTCAAATAAAGTTATGCTTCGACTACCGAGAAACCCTGCAAACGAAATTTTGGCTTACGAAGTTGTTTTTTTGAACCGACTGGCGAATAAAAATTCGACTAACGAATACTTTGTCGGCACATCACGGGACGAAAAGACATTTGGCACTGCCCTCCCTTCTTAAATACTTTCGGTGATTTAATTCGATGTAATCCCGAGAGATACCAGATTTCGGCCAGCCAAGGTGGCAACGGAAAAATTCACCCCAGTTGGCCGAATTGCTGTTTCTGCATTTCAATTCCACATACACTGATTTCTTCCTCAAATTAATTTATTATATTACTATTTAGGTTTCCTCGTATAAGTTTCTTGATTTTAAATCCAACATAATTAAAGACACCTGAAAAGTCCGTAGTTGATCAAATAAAAATATAAACGCATAACTAAGTAAATAAAGCGTATAAATCACTCGTAAGACACTTGAATGTATATGCTTAAAGGAAAGAAATCTCGTATTAAGAAATTATCATGTTTATCTTTAGTAGGAATAAAAATTGCTGTCGTTGTTATGTCTCGTTTATTACCTTCTCGTCATCCTATGTGTCTTCGATTTATGCGATGAAGAATGAAACGATAACGAAATAGTCGAATAAATATTCCATTTTGTTTCACAGATAAAATCTTCCTGTAATAATCTTTAAATTCGATCTTGTTGTAAAATTATCTCCAAATTAGGGATCTAAGGCTAACGACGCAAAGGGATATTTAACAATATTCAAATCAAGCTTTAATATTTGGAAAATCTTTCACTGTAACTATCCTTTAAATACCCTGAGATAATTCCCAAAACGATTTTCTCAGTAGATCCTAGAGCTAATCTAAGATTTTCAGGTTTGTTTTCCTAAAATATTATTTTTTTTCTAGTGCAAGCTTATCAATCCAATTAATTTGCCTTCCATATTTGTCAGTAGAGTCTTCTCATTTTTTAGTTCCTCTCTATGGCTCTCTGTATATTAGTAATGAAAATACTGCAGTGCAATGGTTTTCTCCGTTAAGTTATAATTATTAATTGTTAGCCAATATAAGAATATATTCAGAATAATCTGTCTTTCTTATTTTTCCATTAACATTATTTATATTCGTTCTAATGGCATTCAGTTCCCATATCAATTTCATTCAATGCTTGAAAGCCTCATTATTAAAAATATACGGTCTAAAACTAAATTTTAAATCTTTCAGCTGCAATTCTGTACGGACTATGCTTCATTGTGAACCGATACTGTTAAGAGAGAGGCTGTTTCCTTTATTTCGCAGATAATGCCGGTTTATGTTCTTCGTGACACCTATTTGGTGCATTCCTCGTTTTATTCCTCGAGACACGCCTCTCTCGTCACTAATCTTCACTCCAAACGCACGAAGAGTCGACTCAACGCAGACATACTACGCAATGACCCTCGTTCTTGAAATCGCTTCACAGCGTTATACGGTGTAACCACCTTTCTCGTCGACGGACCTGAATGATTTTTCTTTACTGTGATCTTCCTCTAAGTGTTTTAGCTCTGAAAGTACGAGGATAACTTTAATCTATATTTGGCGCCATCTTATGGAATCTGAAGATTGTTTATTTTAAGAGATGACGTATTAAATGGCAGCGGGAGACGCAAGTTTAACGGTGTGACGTCACCAAAATCAAAAGCCGTTTTCGGAAAAGAAGTTGAGTTATTGATATCAATTCGCTACTGTATTGGCCATCGACATCTGCATCTACGTTATGCCTATGCAAGCCGCCTTTGGCGTGTGACAGGGGGTGATCTTACTATGAGTATTGAATATTAAATATCATTCAATTATTACTTTAAAGATTATATTCTGAATGTAAAATTCGTTCTCTATTGAAAGCAATTGCATAACGAGTGAAGGCACCAACTGTTATAATACATAAATTATAAGCCAAACAGAAATAGATTTCAATATTTAAACTTCCCTTTCATATGAATATAACGAATCATCTCCTCTTTCGGTTCCAAATTCTTTCAGTCTGATTAAATTGTAGTTCATCAGATTATGGAATATATTGCTGTATTTGAATTAAATTGTATACCTCCGCTGATGAGCCGATTTTGCTCAACGATTTACATTTAAAACACCAGTATAAATATTTCATTTGACTAAGTTCAACTTTTTAAATCCACGTCTTAAGTACGACAATATTGAGCTTTGTTATCAAATACTAAGGCATTATGACGGTGGCCTTTAATGAGTATTCTTTGAGTGTCAACTTGCTCTAAAAGTTGCCAAATCTAGTAATTCCAAACAGGTTTTATAGGTTTATCAATGAGAAGTAAGTCCACAAAGTTACAATTCAGGATACAAAATTTAAGAAAGTTAATTCATAAATCGAACATAAACTCTCTATTGATGAGCAGGCTTTCCTGAAATTCTCACAGGTTTACAGCCGTCCATAGCTCAGATATTGCAACGAGCGTAAGGCAAGCTCAATGTATCTGTTGGCATGTTTACGACAGTGAATTTGAATGAAATGCTGCTTCAGCTGTAAACCAAAATATCAAAGTGAGGCCATCCTCAAGGCGCGATAAAAATTCTGCTTCCGCTCGAATTTTACGTGATAAATGAATAATGCAACTCTTCGCCTTAGACGGGCGTGCGTTTGCTCGTGCGGATTCAAGTCTGCGTGTCTCTCTTCCACAGCCAATTCACATGCTTTGAAAACTGTTTTTCAGTACGCATTAAGGTGATTATACTCTTGATGTATATGATGTATATTAATCAAATTTAAACGCATTTCGTAAATAAAGAAATATATTGCAATATAATCTTAAATATAATTTCATTTATGTAACCGCAATCACCATTTTGTATTACAGTAATAGAATCCATAAAAAAAGAGAAAATATTTTACTGCCCAAAAATATGCGCATAAATCGTTATTATCTCGTAATACACTAGAAAAAGGACGACAAATTAATCGACTAGGTTGCATTTGTAATCTTATTTCTGGTAATGATGGGAGGAAAGCTTTTAAAATTCAATCGAGAAACCAGAATTCCTCTGTAAAATAGCCATGAATTTAAAATTAAGCCTCTACGGAAAAGAACGGATGTAGCAAAGTATTCTTTTAATATATCTCTATTATCCTATATAAGTCCCGTCATGGTTGACGGGGGTGTTTACTAGTTTGTATGTATTTTGGTGAAAAATTGCCACCAGGCTTTTAACCAACACGCAGTCCATTGAGAAAAAAACTAATGAGTTCAAAAAGAGCGAATGGATAAGAATGACTGACTTTGCTTCAATTGTTTTACCAGAACATTTTCGATCCTGCAATTAAGAATTCTAAGACAAAATCTGTAGGATTCTTTAATATGAATGAACAAAGGAAATTAATAATTTTCATTGCTCTCGAAATGTAATATACGAAGGCAAAAATAAAAATTGTTTTGGTATTTCTTTTCGTCATTACGAATGAATACTTCTCAGGAGTCAAAATTCAATTCCAGGGAAAAGTGAGCCATATCTGTCACTATAATTTCAGAATTAAAGACATTTAAAACAGAAACAATAAATTTGATTAGAGGCAGAGACATTTGGTACTGAGAGTAGACAAATCTTCAAATATTCCAGGCGAATTTCCGCGTCTTTTATCTTTAACATTTGAAGAAAAAATTTCCAGCAAATAATCTTCTTTGACCGTCCCAAGGTTTCCGCAAATATTTTGCATATTTTCAATTTCAACTATTCGTGTGGTTTTATTTAACGTAAACATACTGTGGCTAAACGAATAATCCTTTGACTACAGACTAAATGGATTAGAAAAATATTCCGCAAACATAAATAAGCAACACGCCGCAAGTTCAAAATGATATTTTCTTTCTAAATTTGATGTCAGCCAAAGATATTTTAATCACATGATATACACGCATACTTCAGCAGTATATGAACGATACCTGACGAGAGAGATAGAGCGCCTAAAATAAAATGAATATGAACGTTCATAGCTTTTACGAGTGCAAATGCAATTCAGAAAATTACAACGCATTTGGGAAAATGAAAAATGAGATTTATCTGGAATGTATAGAGAATCGTGCAAATATAAATACTACATTCAAGAATAAACACACCAATCTCTAGATGAACAACCACACGCCTGTTATGCAAATCGATACGTGAGAAAACTATTCAAATGAGGGAGACAAAGCACTAAGCAACCATACAATAGAATTATTAACAGATTTACTAGTTTGGATAGAACCGGATGTCAATCAGGAAGAATAATAGATGGAAAATCGGTCATCTTATCCAGTTGTTCAAATTCCAGTTGTCAAATGTCGCAACATACCCTTAGCACACACTTCTTTGCATAGGTGCCACATGATGTAGAGTTTTAATGTTAAATAAATATGTGGCGTCTCTAAGGGATAGCGCTTTGGATGAAGTGGATACGAAATAGCAGGAGGGATTTTAGGATTATTTTGCATTAAAATATGAGTATATTTTACAATATATATTTGCTAAAAATTGATGAAATGTAAATAAACTACACATGGATTCAAACAATAACGCTAACAAATAATAAACAATAATGCAATAAACAATATAATAAAACAACGAATAAACAAACGTTTTCCAAATGATTTGAAATCTAGTCGGATTCAGAGCCGAATTTCTTTTACCACCTTGGCTTTCGTGCCCTAGAAAAAGCGTGAACACCCTCACTTTATTTGGCAGTAGCCCGTATACCACGAGTTCATAATTAAAGGAATCGACCCAAAAAGTTACTCGAGGTACTCCGCACAAGGTCGAAACTTAAACGGAAACTCTCCACCAAAACTATTGGGAAAAACAATGTTCCAAATTTAATTGCTCTCAATCATTCCCTCCGAGTATACAAACGCCTAAACAGGCAACAATTGAGGAAAAAAGTATAGCAAAACACGTCTCCTATAGGAAACTACTTAAGCAAAGAAAGAGACCCCTCCATCCCGCGAAATTCTTCCCGAAATCTTTTCTGCAAAAAAAAATGTGAGAGGAAATACTACACTACCGGAGGCAGAGGCGGGATCGCATTGAATACTGCATGCTCCCAAACCCTCATTAAAAAGAGGTCAAACAAAAGAGTGCGTATCTATATAACGCGGTCATAAAGCAATGGCTTCTTTTTTACCTCTATTTCACTCTTTCCTTCCTCTTCTTGATTCCGATAATTTTTCCACTATCCCTCCTTCCACTTCCTCGTTCTTCTCCTTAACCTTCGCCTCAACGTCCTTCCTCGTCCTTCCCCCTTCCACGCACTTCCCCTCCCTCAGAAGGATAAAACGCCCCCCTTTTTATCACCACCTTCTCTCAAAGAAGTCCTCCGAGATAAAGTAAGAGGTGCTGGAAACAATCTGTGCTCCGCTAGAGGAAGAGTCGACTAGCTTGATGGACTTGCCGCGACACAGTAATAGTGCGAGAGAAGGGGTTTCAGAAGCAGCACTAAAAAGGAAGAGGGCGCAGGGGTAGCAAAAACAGTAGGGGCGGTCGGTTACACCTCCGCCGCCCCGGAGGCAGATCGAAAGAAGAGCGGGAGTCCGTTCAGTCCTCCGAGGATAAAAAATGGGGAGGGGTTGATAAAGATTGTTAGGGCGCCGCCCACCCTCTGAAAAAAACGTCGCTGTGCAAACAACTGCCGTTGGGCGGTGTCCGACGTGGAGGGCGCGACGAGTGCAGTGGGTGCGGGAAAGCTGCACGCGAAGAAAGAATTTCGGGAGGGGAGGGCACATGTGAGTGTGTATGGGTGGGGTTGTAAGGGAAGAGTCCAAGTTGGGCTTGGAAGAGGGGGAATGGGTGGGGAGATATAAAAAAAGAGGATCGCGCTGGGGTGAAGAGGAGAGAGGCGGATGGGCTGAAAATGGGGAAATTAACATCGAGAATAAATATTCGAGATATTTTATGAAGCCTTTCATTTTAAACCGTTTGCCTTAAAATTCGGGCATTAAAATCTTTCCGATGAATCGAACTGGAGACTCCAACATCGCAGCCTTAAAACGCTCCTATCGCAACTGATACTGAATGTGACGAACGAATGTGAGAACCTGTGAGTCGTCTTTTGAAGCAATTCCTTTTGCTAATGGTTTATTCGCCGTTTTTGATAAATAAATTCTGGTAACAGAAAAATTTCCAGACTCTGATTTACAATTGATACTTCGTTTAGCTTCGAACTTAAACTCCTTTTATCTTCCACGGAAATTCATTGAATCTTAATTAACACATACCTAAGCGATATCGATCTCAATCAAAAGTCGACCCACTAATTTATGGCCAAAAAAAACCAGAATTTTTCACGTACCGTCAATAAAAGTTGAGCATAGATTTTCTTGTGTATATTAACATATTTGCAGCCAAGTATAGCGCACTAATATTGTACAGCTCAATCTACACTTTCTGACAGCAAAGCTAAATATTCACAAGAGTAAATTGTCCATAAAATTGAGAGTCAATGAGAGTTTTTAACAGGATACGTGTTTTGACGTACACAATCATCCGTAAATCTTCGCATTATTGTTCTAAAATGACTTATAAATAAATTATTATTCTGCTAATTTAAATTTCGACCCAGTTTATACCAAATTTCATCGCTGGAAAATTATCATCCACATAAAAGTCGATCTCTTCGATTCAGCCTTAAAAAAAGGAACTTAAAAAAGGGCCGAAAAATCGACTACTATTTGGATATATACGGAAGATAAAACTATCCGAGGAATGTATGAGCAAGAACCTAGCGATTACTCTAAACTGTTATGCACATAGTTTTGGTATGAAGAAACTTACAATAGTACCAACGACGTTATCTCGAAAAGGAAGCCATAAAATAGAGTCAAGCATTGAATTCTTTTTGAAGATATATCGATAGGGACTGCGGAGATAAAACATACAATCAAACGTAGAGTACTTTTTACATTCATAAATATTACTTAAGCTATTACCCATCGCAGAAATTACTTTATATGCCTCATCTATACAAAATACGTTTGCCGAAATTTAAGGAATAAAGAGTGTAATCGGAATCATTGAAGTTCCTCCACAATCTTTAAAAATATTTCAAACTCAAATTAAAGTTTTGACCCATTATTTTAAGCAAAAACACGATTCTTTCTGCATGAAAGAAGTTTTTAACTTTTGAGGTGACACTTGGAAACAGTCCATTCGAAAAATAAATTTTGAATCTCTAAGGACACGTACTTTCTTCCTTAAACATTACTTCCTACATATATAAAATAAGGTTTATTCTTATGGAATGCTACGAAAAGTGTTACTCGCACAGTTACTGTACTCCACCTAGGTGGACTTGATCGCATTCAGTCAGAAAACTACCTCACTCCTCATTTTCCCTACAGGGTTTCATTTCCCTCTGATAGCTCTTCTGAATATTTTACATACTTTGGCACAATTATAGCATCGCTGCGTCCAAACCGGTCTTCAATTTCTTTATTATCTATGTGATAAGGTAGTGTTCTTTGAGAATACTTTTCTATTGTTTATAAAGGAAAATCTTCAAATTTTCGAATATCGTTTAAAAAAATGTAATCGATATCTGTAAGAGGTAAACGTCAGAATTTACTTACAAATAAAAGTCACTTAATGCATGAGCTTAGATATATTTAAGTAGAAAGGAAAGTAATTCATAAGTTAATCAGAAAAAGAATACTTTCCATTCGCTGAAGAGATAAGAAATTTAAGATGATAAAAGGGCAGAATGAAAAGTCGAGGACAAGATAAAATTACTGCCTCTCCTGGTAAAAGAGTCGAGCTCAGTTGTTTTTGTAATCGCTAACATCATGATCTACGACATACTTTTCCTTATTATCGAATATTAATAAAAGCTATTGTACTACTTTAAGGGCATATACTATAATGTATACTTAAAATGGACTTCGACTAATGTTGCGTCGATGGTTTCGGCCTTCATTTGGTGCTTTTCTGTAATAGAATAAATTAAATGAGATGAAATAACAGTTTAATGTATGCTCTAGTGATTAAATGAAACAGATAGTTCATCTTATTTTCTTTATTCTTCAACCAATGTTCACTTTAAGGCTCAGTATTGTAATGTTTGTTAGAGAAGAGTCAGTCCTCTACATATGAGATGGATGAATGCCCACGGGAAGTGGCTAAAGCGCCCACCAAGTTTCCACGAGTATTTATTCTAAACCAAATTCTCAAGTGCCTTATCAATAAATATTTGGTTGCTTAAATAATTACCCTCAATACAATAATTTCTTATGATGAGAATCAATTAGTTCGCTTTACAACGTGAACGGGATATTATTGGTTACAAAACAAAAAACTTTCCCCCAGGCGAAAATTCTAGATGCAGCTCATCATGTATGTTAACTACACTTTAACAAACCATTATTGTTCGTGGCCCTAAAGTGAAAATTTTAAGTATAAATTATAAAACGACGCCTATACCAAAAATTAAAGAAGATAGATGACCAAAAAGAAGCTGTAGGAGCACTGCTACGATATGAAGTTTGCTACTTTACTTACTCGCACTTACTGCGAAAATAATTCTTCCGTTTCGTCAGCAAATACTTTCCTCCGAATAAATACAATAATGCCCCACTCCTCATTTACTCAAATGCAAAAAATATTTATGGAACGACATAAGGCGGATATGCAAAAACACATTCACCGCTAAAATACATTGCGAGCGACCTTGGAAAAAAAGATACGCCGAATGTATTACCCTCTGAGGATTTACATCACCATATACCTTACAATAACATTCCTCAAAGTTGGAAGACAAGAGGGACCGAAACTTTGAAGATCAAGGACAAATTATCCAGATTGCCGCTTTTTGCGGCCAAAGATATTATAGTAGTAGTAGTATTGTTAAAATTGCTTCGACAGCTTAGGTCATTTCGCACATGGTCTCCCACCGGGAATCGAACCCGGGACCGCTTTCACCGAAGTCGAACGCGTTGCCCACTTGGCTATCCGGGAGACAAGATATTATACACACGGGAGTTGTCCAACAGATTATTTGCGAGTTAAACTTCGCTTTTATGTCCTCTCAATTCAAAATCTTTGCATATTCTTATTTATAACCAACAGATGAATTAAAGAAACAAAACTGCAATATTTTCCATTCATAAAAGTTCACTTTCGGGAGAATATAACTCGTACAATTATTATTACAAATTTCATTTGCGCCACATTTCACTTACTATTGGATCAAAAATTTCCCAGAATGCACCTCAAGCCGATGAGTCTTAACTACATAGGATTCTGGCGCATTTATTTTCCTCCACAGTAAAAGCATGGCACGTATCGAAGAATCCATTTAATATTTAAGTGCTCTATGAACTGCAACAAAGATATGCAAATCATTATACTGCGTTATTTTAACTCTTTCTCACTGATCCCATACTTGTGTCCTACTGAGCACCAGAACGGCCTCACTCAGGAAAACTCTGCCTTAAAGATATCAATCACACGTTATACTCTGAATGAAAACATTTCCGAAACAGATTAGGATATTAGAAAGGAAAAGGGAACAGATGAAAAGAAATCGGTTTCGTTCAGAATCTACTCGGAGAGGAGGACAGAGGGGTGTTGGAATAAATGAGGAGGATAGCTTGAGAAAATGGAGTCATGTTTTAACGAGGGACGGATTTGCTCTGCTACGGAAATGGATGAAGCAGAATGAAGTTAGCTTCTCTCACAGAGGACGTAATAACTTATTCGGAAGTGGGCGGAGTTGAGGAATTAAAGAAGGGATGGGAAAGTTCGGACGGAATGGAAGCAGAAGAGAGAGAAAAGGAGGGATTTGAAGAGAGAGCAATCGACTGAAAACAAAAACTGTTGTGGGATTGAAAGGAAGAGCAGGAGGTTTATTTGCGATGGAAGGATATCTTGCGGGTGAGTGAAGATTGGAGTTTTAAAGTGGGGACACTGGAAGAGTTGGGCCGAGGAATAACTAGGTGTTGTAAATGAGATCTGTTTGAGGGAGAAATGGGGCACGGAATGGGCACACTGCCTGCAAGCGGATTGGCTGATTTCACGGCGTATTGAGGCACTGAATAGAGATACATATGTTACATTTTCGGAAGATCTTTGTCACATTACAGCGAGTGAGTCGCTGTGTATTTTGGCAGTGGCGACCTTATTAGGCTTTGGCGCGGACGGTGTTGAGACCGAAGGCGTGATCGTGCCCTTTCTGGAATTCTATCCGTTGTGGAGACCATGCCGACCTGCTTCTGAATCTAGGAAAGCGATAAGAATAACACTGCTCATGACGCACTATTGTGTCTTCTTTGTAGCGAAGTTTTAACTTCCTAAGAAAAACGTGGACATTAAGACATTACGTGTTTGTTAGCTGTAAAGGAAACTAAAACCGAGTGAAGCGGAGTGGCAATGCATTTATATTATTTCTATGTATGTTTATTTAATTATTTATGTGCCTTTATATTTTTAATTTGAACTATCGATAATAAAGTTATAGTAATTCTACTGACTATGGAAAGTGTCACAAATTATTATTGTATTACATAAATTTTATGTTATTGCTTTCAATTTTCTTTGCATATACCCGACATCTCTGGGAATTTGAATACGTACTTTAATAATGTTGATTTTATTTGTCACGCATTTAATTGGTTTTGTATGTTATTTGTAGTGTACGCCATTTCTCGATTTGCTATTTTTCCTTCTTTTTTAAAATCTTGATATGGGTTTTTTGTTTTATTATCTTTAAGTCATTTCTCTCTGAAGGTTTGTGCAGCTTTTCTGAAAATTTGAAAGGAATTCAAGGTAGAGAATATTTAAAAACGATCAAACTTTTTCAAATACCTACTGGTAAATTTAGTGCGAATTTTCAAATAGGTATTTGTAAATATTGTCAAATATAAGCGTTTTTTTATTTTCATATACTGAAGACATTTTAATAAAAGTTTTCTTTCCATTATGGTTTCCAAAAATACATACTTTCAAAAATACTACCTACAGCGTTTAATATGGTTGAAGCTTGTGATTCATCAGTACTTTAAAATGGGGTGCGATTTAGGAAACCTGGTGCCTAAATCGCACTGCTTGCAAGCGTTTCTAGTTATTTTTTTATTTATTGGTTAATGTTGAAATACGACTTGCTAATCAATTTTGGAAAATATTCTCTTTTACAAGTTGGAATGCAAAACAACTTCAACTTAATCCTTTGTTTTTAAGTAACGTCAGTATTTTAGAGAACTGGTGCGATTTTGGCAACTCTCCCCTATCTCACGCAAAACATGTAAGTATTGGCTGAAAGGTATGGAGAAATCTTCTGCATATAATTTGTAATCGAAGGTGTAATACAGTGGCAATGGTTTCGTAAGTAACGGAGGCCACCGTCTTAATTAACCAGTAAGGATGACGATTTCGTGCTCATGTATTTCCGTGCAGGTGACTGTTAGTAATACCCAAAGGAAACTCTATTAAAGATAAAAATAAAGTAAACTACAATAACATTCAAAGGAAACGAATGACAACACGTTTCCCGAAAAGACAATGGAGATAATTGGAACGGGCGAGCCGCAGTATGCATCGAACGCAATACGGCGATTGCACCACTCGATAATCAAGCTGAAGAGTTGAAAAGAAATTTCGAGACTAAAACATTCCGGCCCCAGTATTGAGATCGGAGAAGAGTATCTTTTTCAAACGATGAGTATAAATAGACCCAGATGTTTGTGAACTCTTACGGTAGAGCATAATCTTGGCATAAACACGTGAAACCACGTTTAAGTTTATTACAAACACTGTCAACAATATTCGTGGAGAAGTGAGGTGAAAATCGAGATAAAAGTAAAAGGAAAGAATTGAGATGTCTCGATTACGTCACGACTGACAATGAGATGGAGAGGTCCATCCGAGTGGACCGCATTTCAAGAGCAAAAAATAATGGTTATGGATCAGGAAATAAACAGTGCTGCGACAGTCATGGCGGCGGATGACTGTACTAATACATGGACTGCATTTTCGGAAGGATTTTGTTTCTCGTGGAAAGTTGGAGAGGGAATAATGGAAAGAATCGAAGCGTAATGCACCACTTACCTGCACCGATTTGCTTCAGTGTGAGATCGTATTTCAAACAGAACGAGGCTGCCTTTGCCGAAAAAGCAAACGTATTTAAAACTTGAAGGGGGAATTGCGCAGCACAAAACGAATCCATGGCAAACAAAGGAAATCCGAATTCCGCAGTTGTACTGATATTTGGCTAGCGGATATAATTTAAGGAAAGCTGATATTTAATTAAAAGCCCAGTGCGCTCGTTAGAGTATGGGCTCTTTATGTTAGCTCTAATGATAGGCAAAAATCCTCGAGTTGGATACGATGGAAAAATTCACCGATCAAAGTCCTAAGAAACGTATATGACGCCAGTCATTTACTGGTACCTATTCTACATTTTTATAAGTACATAACGCAGACATAAATAAATACATAGTTGTGCTCAAATATTTTTTAAACACGCCTTAAAATTTCTATCCAATATGTAAAATGCTATCAACGAATATTAAATTGCATAGGTACATAAGAATATCCTGTTTTTTTTATCTAACTAACCATCTCCATTCCTCTTGCATTCTTTCTTGATGCGACAATAAAGGTTCTCTTATTAGGTCAAAGCGTTTAAAATAAATTAACATAAGAATAATGGAAGATAGTTGCTCACATGAATCAAGCATATATTTCGAGTAATTCATGTGCCGCGATGGGTAATCTATCATTTGGTTTTATTTATGCCAGATTAAGATTGAAATGATTACCGTTAGAAAGCTTTATCTCATGTTATAAATATATTTATTACTGAAATGATACCTCAAGTTGTGAAATAAATAATAAAACCTACAACAGATTAAACATAGTCATAATATTATCATGCTAAGGAAACGGCTTTGTCTCGGATGTAAAGTGCTTCAGAGGGAAGCAAGGACGGGTTGGCTGTCAAAAATTCGGAGGGCAACTTCCTTAAAGAGACTTCGGAAATAAAATGACGGTACTTTCTATTTTGTACTTAAAATAAAGATTTTGCACCGATGTTTTTAAATAAAATAACGAAATAGATATAAAACACATAATAAAATCGTGATATTTTAATCACACACACAGCAATCATGATGTAGACACTACGTCAGATGTGAGAACATTGGAGGAATCATGTACATTTAGATACGAGAACAGAATCATCCTTATTTTTCAGAAAAACGATACAACTGTATCATTAAACGGATTGTTTCATCGGCTCAATATCCCTAGATGGATAAACCATGTCAATCTTAATAAATTCATGTACCTTATATCTCATTATACTCATTATCATCGCAACGTGTATAAATTAACATCACATGATTTGTATTAAACCTATTTTTACAACTAAATATAGAACTTTCTTATAAAAATCTTATTGCGGCATAAATAACTTCGATTAAATCCACTGTACAGATATTCTATTCTTGTCTGCAGTTATCCTTAATCTATTCTTTTAGATGCTAATCTTTAAATCCACATCGTTATCGTTCCTATATATGTTGTGTGTATCACACAAAAAGCCACAAATAATGCTGTTGTATAATATTAATGGTTAGCTACGCCTCTGTTCCCTCCTTTTAGATGCCGCAGCCCGGGTGCAATGCACCCCTTGCACCCTTACGCGGCTCTGTATCCGTATAATGTATGAATGAAATTTATTTATAAACTAAACAACCAAAGGAATACATGTTCACTAAAATGTTTTCTCATGTGTGTAAATTTCATTTTTGTACTATACATAGTTTTTGAGAAAAAAACGTGGGGCATTACTTTCTGACCGGCATAATATACTTCGACAATATAAAATTCCACCAAACATCAAAAGAGAAGATTGAGTATAGAAGATAAATGCTAATAAATAATATTAGCTCTCCAGAAGACAGTATTGGAAGTAAAGATAGAAGGAAAAAGAGAGGAAGGCCTAGATTGAATTATGAGAGTTAAATTCATTAATAACTGGTGGTTCAAACGGCTGGCTAGGAAAAAGTGACTCTAAGAGATGCAATATTCAAAGCATTTCTCGGATTGGTGAAGCATTTATTCCATCAAATTTTCATAAATTCGACAAACAGTTACTTATTTGTATTCTATAATGGAAGGAAATTTTCTTTTAATCATATATATATAAAGCAAATGTCTGTCCGTCCGTCCGTCTGTCCGTCCTATTTATCTCAGAAACGGCTTGACTTAGAGATCTGAAACAAACTGCATTGTGTTTCTAAAATGCTGAAACCCCCAGGAAAACTATTTTCATAAAGGCCTGGGTTCGAACCCAGGAGCACAAAATACGTTTCCATAAGAGATGAACGTAAATTACTGTTTCATGACTTGCAGAGTTTGTTTCTTTTACAAAACTAAATTAAAAACAATTGTCCTACGAAATTGAGACAAGTGCCAAAAGAAAGGAAAATGATCATAAAATCTTATTTTAGTTGTAAAATCATTCATATAATTTCGAAATTGCGAGAACCTTGATAAAATACACGGACAATTCGTAAAATTTTTCGGATATACACAACCCATCCCTTTGACGAACAAAGCAATTTTTGTACATTTGTACATATAATGTACTTTTCCATAAGAAATGTACGTAAAGTCGGTTTTCTTTACCTACAGAGGTTGTTTCTTTTACAGAATTAAATTAAAAATATCAAAAGAAAGGAAAATGATTATAGATTCTTGTTTTAGTCGTGAAATATTGATATATACCCGAAATGTTGAGAATTTGTATCAAATACACGGAAATTCGTAAATTTTTTGGGAAATAAACAAACCAACCCTTTGACGACTAAGGCCATTATTGAATGCTGATTTAACGAATTATACCATATTATTACACGGGGATCACCTGTTCTTATATTTTTCTATAAGAAAAGTACGAAAAGTAGGCTTTCATGAATTGAAAACAGTAGAATAAATATTATAAATGATGGTAAGAAGTATATTGAGTTATTATGATCTTACGACGGACTGTTTCTTGCTTACGAGGACCAGATATATACGATAACAGAGATATTTTAAACTAAATCAAGTCCCATCCTGCTTGACGGGGGCGTTTACTAGTAAATAAATAAAAATCGAATTTCGTTTTTCCGAAGCATAAGAAATACCACGTTTGCACTCTTAAGCCACATTATATGGGCGCATTGAGAAGATGAAATACGAGCAGCGGAAAGTCTAAATAGTTAGCTTTGAAAAGCCTGCTCTCGACAGGGAAACCGTGGGAGAATTTATTTTGGCAAGCGATCGTCAGGATACATAGAAACTCTCGAAATCTATTTATTACATCGAACGCTAATGATCCAAACCCAAAAGCACAATATTTCACGCGATTATCGTCGCCAATAAAACCCAAGAAACCAGAAGCGAAGGATCGCTTTAAAGGGGAATACGAATTGCCGTTATCCTTAGAGAGCGAGGAATCCGCTCGGAACGGCAGAGAGATAGCGGAAACCCGAGGAATATGTTTTGATTCATGATGTTCATTCGGTCCATAAATCAAAGGGATCGAAAATCTTCTCCGCTGCATTCCTGAGAGTCCAATCGATAGCACTCCAACAGTCAAATATGCAGAAATGAGTATCGGCCAGAATATTCGGACGTGCCTTTTCTTCTTCCGCTCGACCTAATTGTGCTCTGCTGGGGCGTCCCCCGTTGGATCGGACCGGAAATCAGCCAAGGATGACCTCTTCCGTGAGCCGCTCCAATGCACCTCTTCTCGGACGAAAATGAATTCGTTCCGCGGACTGTTTGCATCGAGAGCGTTTTTTCATTGCCGTACGTATTCATTCCGAAGATTGAATTCCAAGGCGGACTCCATACGTCAATCGCTTCGAATATAACAAAATGATTGCCTCCGCGGAAATACGGTGCTTTTTCCCTCCAGCGTGCCTCTTCTATCGGTGTTTTACATTCCAATAAGTATTTTGATTCCAATTATGTTGCCGAAGATTTATTCTCACGGAAGTTTAATGGAATAAATTGACTATGTCTGAAAGGATTCGGTGAATCTATCAAATTTAATAAAATTTTAGGAATACATACTTTACGAAGTTTCGCAAGGTAAGTATTTGTAACAAGCAATGTTCTTGCACCATATGCATTGATATTTAGTGAGTTTATCGTAAAGCTGTATTTCTGTAAGATCAATTTCTTTAGAGGTTTTCTTTGAGAAATAGTTTCATACCTGACAAATATTTCTCTTTATGCTCAGGAAAAGTAATGTGCGGAATAAATGAAAATCGCATCGTACGAAGTACTCGATGGACTTATTTTGAAGGAGGTTTTAGAGCCATTAGTCTGAATAACTTGTAGGTGGAAGAGCCAATTAAAAGGAGAAATATCACCCCTGAGACAATAAAGTAAGGATTTCCTTACGAAATATTAAATGGAATTAAATTTGAAAATGGGCTACATAAATAGATATTTATATAAATAGATATAATCTTACATATTTATTATGTGTGTGATAATTATTCTAAAGACTTTCAAATTATCAAAATGGTATCTTAACATCTTCTTAAAATTGCAATCAAAGACTTCTATTGTCCGATAAGAACCATAACGGATTGGTTCTTTTTCTTTATTTTAGAAATTTGAGTAAGTAACGAATTTTTAAAATGTATGTAAGCACTTCAATAGATTATAAATGAACTGTTATCTGCTATCCACTTTGTGAAATATTAAGCAAACTTAGACTCAAGTTATACCCTTTTTTTATTAAGTTTCATTCTCATGTCATTTTCTTCCACACTTCTTCCACATAAACTCACAATACCCCACTTCCTTTCAAAGAGATCTCAATATCTATCAATCAAATGGTTTCGGGCGTTACCTTGTGGAATTTCTCCATAACGGAAATAAACTAGATATTTGTGCAATTCCAATAGTTTATTTTCCTCATTATCTATGCTGAAATTTAATTTACAGCAATAGAGTATTCAGCTTTTCTCGGTATTAAATGGAGAACCATTTTAACTCGTGTGTGCCTTAATCTAGCAAAATAGAACCTTAAATTCAAATCAAAAAGCCGATTCAAGAAAGCTTGACTCAGAAATAAGGAGAAAGTGAGTAAATGAACGTGAAAGGTATCCCTAAAAGTGTTGGTATCACTTAAATTCGTGACTTCTGATATTAAAAGTAAGGGAAATAAATATCAGAAATCGATCTTCGCGATCGTTTCGTAGAAAATAAGACTAGTTAATTATAAGACTAGTTTCTCGAATGGAAATGGTAAATAAGAATAAACCGAAAACTTGTGTATAAATCCAATCATAGGATGCATGAAGATGAACAGTACAGAAAAGCTTTCATAAGCTTTGGCAGATTTGGAAATAAATATTTAAGCCATTCTAGTGAATCCTCCTCTATGTATAAAAAAGGAATATCCTTTCTTCACCTAAACCCATATCTTTTGGCCTTTATTTCCCTCCGACATCCATTTCATCAAATTTCCCATCCATCTCGCGATACGTGAGATAATCACAACTTCTCATTCCCTTTTCTCCTATTCCACCTCTTACTTTTTCGCATCTCTTCTTATCCGTCCGTTTCTCGTATTTACAAGCGGAGCATCTCTTCCGAGACCGTTCTGCCGGAACCGGCGAATCAGTGTGAGCACTCTACGGAGAGCATCCGAAAGGCTTTTACTACCTCAGGGGAGAAACGAGGGCCTTTTTTCGAGAGGAATACCTCCTTCATTTTTTCCTATTTCTTCTTTCAACTTCGTGCCGCCTCAATTTCTATTTGCTATTTCTTCCTCTGAGTGCTCGGGATGGACAAGGCAGATGGGAAAATTTGGTGATCGAGGAGACCCAAAATTATAAGAAAACACACCTAAAAAAGCAAATCCTGCATAGGGGATCAGTGAGTTCACATTCAAAATAAAGGGAGAGCTAAAATGGTGCTCAGTATTTTTAAATTTCAATCTATCATTTATCTAAAAATCGAACTCCGACAATTATACTAATCTTAAATTCAATCGAAAATATTTACCGATGAAAAGCGAGTCGTTCGAGAATCAATCGAATCGATGATGAAGGTGTATTCAGGGATATAATTCAGAGCCAAAATGGAATTTATTTCGATATACAATTACGCAATCACAGTATATTTACGACCACGGTTACTAAGTCTCACTTCTAAGGCCGTTACTGTTCAGCGTGTTTGATCAGATATTATTTTAACCACAGTTCTAGAAAATTGCCAAAATACTAACTGATTACTAAAATACGGACATTGTGCCTATAAAGCAGACAAAATCACCAATACCCTTCGCAACAGCTAACTAGTATATTGATTTGAAATGGTTATATAAATTATTGTATTTGTTTTTATTTTCAATTAATATTCATTACTTTTTTGTTATTCCAATATTTTATCTTTATTCTATATTTTCCTATTCTTTTTATTATTCCTTTTAATTATATCTTACCCCCTACTTCTCATGATTGCAAATCCAACATCTGCCCTCATCTGAATTACTTGTTAGAGTTCTGCATTTTTTGTCTATTATTTTTCAGCTTTTTTGCTGACAGTTTCTTTTTACTTTTTTTTCCCCTCTTTTATTTCCCCTCTCATTTTAAATTTTACTTGCTACTGTCAGTAGGTTTCGCAGGTTTTTCACGCTCCCTGCACGTGGGTGGGGTTTTAATTTTCTCTTAAGTGCAAACTTAGGTTTTTTAAAAACCCCACAACCACACAATAGTTCCGTATTTTATTGCTTTTCATTAGTTCAACTCCCAATACCTCTTTCATCCAATCTGTAATGAACAAGGGTTATATGTAAGAAGATATTAATAAGTCTCAAACTCGACCTTAAATAAAGACGTTTTATTATAATAATAATGTAGACCTGCATCTCACTCCATCGAATCTCAAATTACAAAGTACTGCTCTACCTTGAGGCTTTCGAATATGAAGAGAACCGTTTTCATTTTGAGAATTGTTTTTTAGTACTTTTTTCTCAATTAATTTAAAAGTTACATATATACATATGTACCATGCTAGTCGCCTTTTGGCGTGAGGCAGTGTTATGATTTTACGATACATGAAGTTACGACTAAATAATAAATACATTTTCAATTCTTTTAAACGAGATTGCAAAGACGGAGGTGTTATACATCCAAAATAATGGTGATCCTTCTTTTTCGGTTTATAAAGTCATTAGCTATTATTTGTCGAAGGAAATGGCTTTTGGAAGGGAAATTTAGGGCTCTCAAACATAGAGTCATGGGGGACTAATCATCACGTACTGTAATTTCACACAATTATAGGTGAAGTCATGCAAATTCACTTAATGAAACGTGATAAAAATATAGCATTTGGTGTTTCAGGAGTCTATAAAGAATCGGAGCGCTTTCAAAACCTCTTAATTATCTTCAATTTCATGAAAACGATCCTAACTTAGTAAGTGGAGCCGGACTGTCCTTTAAATTGCGAAAACGAATGAATGAAAAGAACAGTACGCTCGTTATTCCAAACAAATGTCTTAACTCAAATAGCTGTGAAAAGAGTGCCATGAAATTATCGACATTCTGTATTAAAAGCTTCCCGATACTTAAAAATCTAATATTTCTTAAATTTTTATGGATTATGTACTGAAATTTGCGATGAAAAGATGAATAAAAGCATGTCATCTCTTCCTTAACTCTTCCCAACTATCTTAAACAATCTTTCTAATAGACATAAGGATCGAGAATATTATTATTTTAGGAACTGGTAGGTATTGTTCCTCCGTCACCTCATTCATTCATATCTTAATTATTCATCAATTTTTGCTGTCCTGGATCTTTCTAATTAGGGAATGATTCATGTTTTTTTTAAGGTAATCTTATGTTTCTGGTTTTTGCGATTCCTACACAGAATTCCCTCATATGTCCAAGTTTTCCTGAATTTTTCTATCGTCCCCTTTCTTATATGGTATTTCCATTCCTAAATAAAATCACACAGAAATCGCAAGAATGTATGTCTGTAGAAGAACCGCTGCCGTCGCTGGCGAAAACAGCGAAAATTCCAACCAGTACACGCACAAACAATACTCAACCATTGCAATTAAATAGGAAAATAAGGAAACCCCTTCCGAGAAAGTCCATGCGAAGGCTCTTACTTCGCAAAGCAATTCCGTGAGTAAATGAGCCGAATGCGTATTCGTTACCGGAAAAATGCGGGTCGCGATTTGACCGAGAGGGACTTTTAGGCACTCGAATCGATCTGCGGAAGATAATCTGCGGGCTGGTCCTGCCGTTCACCTCGATTTGAAGAGGAAAAAAAGGGGCGATATTATTAGAGGTCGTCGAGGGCCCCTTCGTCGTCTAGGCTACCTAACGGGACGACTAATATCAAGGGAGGTAATTGGAACTGAAAGGTTCCGGTCGGCTTGAATCGGTTCACTAAAGAGAGTGGTTAGTTGAGAGGGCTTTTGAGCGTACACTGCAAGTTGATTGTTCCTCGGAATCGACGACTGGCATTTCCATCTGTAATCATTGATTTTAAGGTCGGCGGGAGATTGGGTTTCCTCCCTTTTCCCTCCAAAAGGAACGGATGTTTGCAGCACGAGGTGCACGTTTCCAGATCGATATCGGCGGCAAAGAAATACTCGTGTAGGACGAATGATAAGGCAATTGACACGGAATGAAGTCGTCCCGAGAAGTAAGTCCATTCCTCACGTTCTCCGCAATATTCATCTTCGCCATGCTATGGGTCTCCGCGGTTTTGCTTAATCCACACGGAAGGATGTAATATACGGCGATAAATATGGACTCCAAAGATATAAAGATGATGAGGAGAACAAGTAGGTCAATCATGATAAAGAGAGATACCAATTGCTCCGGGTAAACGCTTACATACGCAAGCACACATATTCAAACAAACGAGTTAGTCCGGTGAATGTATATACAAGAAAGGGCTCGACCTTGCATATGGTCCGTTAGTTATAATTTTTAGTTACGACCTATTTTGTTACTAGGAAAACGATTTGCAGCTTCCAAAAATCTCTGCGCAATTTCCAAAAAACAGCGAATTATTTGCACTTGTTTCTGTTATTGTTCAAAATCTCCTAAGGTATGAATCCTACAGAAAACATGAATACATTTACTTTTAAACTATCAAATTTCCTACATTTTAAGCACAAAATTGGCTCCATATGTTTTCTCCATATTTTTCGAGAAACAGCTCTTCAAAAATTGACCATTTTTACACGTAATTAGAAATTTCGTTTTCATCGTGTATCTTGTCAAATAGTGGGGAATGTACTCATCCCACGAGGAAACTTATAAGAAGGAATTTATAATAAATGTATTTAGCTTTAACTGAAAAAACGCTCGAAGGTCAAATAGTCCTTTTGAAAATGTCATAAAATAAAAATTTCGCAAAAATGAATTTATGGACAAACATTATTGATTGCAATAAATATCAGTTCTATACTAATCAAATAAGTTATAACTGACGTTTGCATAAGTTTTGTATTTTTTATGATTATTATCACCTCAAGGACGAAGTAATTTAGATATCTCTTATTCCGCGTTCGGAGGAGTTTTAGTTCGAAGGAAGTTAAGATTCCAATATCATATTTCAAACATTGAACACAATAATACAAAGTAGAAAATATAATAACAGAAAATCATAAAGAAGGATAAAAAATTATTTGAGAAATATACAACTTTAAAGGAGAAAAAGGAGTGCCAGCTGTAGAAAAACAACATAAGCGCAAGTGTTATACTTAATAATGAGTTTAGCTCTATAGTGTGTACGATATGTAGAGTGTGGCACGTAGAGCAGTGTTAAGTGTTGCGTCGCTTCCGAAGGAGGAGACCGGAGTCTAAAAGTGAGTTTCAGAGGAACAGAGGCAAAAATAATCTACAATCAGATGAGCCCTTGTGTTTTCTATAAAGTAAACATAAAAAATAAGTACCCTGTGAAATATTTATTGAAACGTATCACAAAGAAAAATTCTAACGAAGAGTTTCGTCTTCTATCTTAAAAGGTTCGATACCTATGATTGATGGAAAGTTAAGGAATATAAAAATGAAACAATTAGAAAGATTAGGTTTGGTGGATGATGGAAACCGTGCTATATCAGCGTGTATTCACTGAAGAGTGACCCTCACAATTTCTAGTATTGAACTTAGAAATAAGTACTGTTCTGTTGCTTGTGGTAATTTTAGCGCTTAATTCGTAGAATATAGAGTAAGTAGTGCTATTACACATATCCTACAAAGTATGTAGTTCTTATAGTAGTTGATTCGATGCGCAAGAAATTTTCAGTTGATACATAACTGTATGGTATAAATATTGAACAGCTCTGAATTCAACGAACCGGTGAATTTCAATCAAGCTTAAGATTTTGTCACAAAATTACCCCTTTCCCTTATTTATAACATGTTCTAAAGGATAAAATTCAATACTAATATTAATATCGTAAAATACTACATGCAAATACATATTGCATTCTGTTGGAATTAAGATGACCAAATTCACAAACATTTTCAATTGGACTTCTAACACATGTCACAGATCGAAGTTCCAATTCCTTGTAAATTTTATTTTTATTTCTATTTAATAAAAATATTTGTATTACTTATTTTTTTTTAACTTTCAAAAGTTTCTACTATTAAATGAAGATCCTATTCAATGAAAACAAAATTTTTTTAAGTCATAGCGATTTTTAAATCTTACATATTTTCTAAAAAGTGGCATCCAATCGTTAAACAGTAGCTGCTTACAGCGGTGATATAATATTTGCAATGCGCATGTGACATTGAGAGTTTGTTTAACACAAAGGACAACCGTGGGCACAATAACTAACAACCTTTCTTAGGAAATGAAATAGCCTCCATCCCACACAATATTGTTGAATGAATTATCGTTAGCTAAAATAAAGCAAATAACAAAATAGCTTAATAATTTGGGTGTTTAATGTATTAGATTTTTGGAACCCTTGCATTATTTCAGTTCCGCAACTACTTGCTCAGAAGCAGTAATTAATATGGGAATAATATATTAAAGCCACGTTATTGCGGCGTCCATCATCAAAGCAACCGTTTTATTCAAACAACGATGTTGCGAACGCTGGTAAGTAGTCAACATGAAATGTGCCCATTGAAATGGAACACGTGCTTAGCCCTCGTTTGCGTGAAAATGGAATGCACATTCATAAGTAACGTAATCAAATATCGAAATTTCCATCTACGAAACTGACCCAGATACTAGGTTTTGCTACATAAATGACTAGCAAGACTATATCACGGATTTATAATACAGGTTCCATTTCAAATTGATACCTGTAATTAACTTATTTGCTCTTGCGCGAGGCCTATGAAGCGGATTCCCTTACTAAAATTACCTCGGTTCCCTCGTATATATAAATTAGCTTTCCGACAAAGATAAAACAGCACATATCGCCGATCTCACATTTTCCCAAATAATTCTTTCAACGACGTTAAATTTCTCTCAATTGGAAACATACCGATAAATCCCCATTCAAACTCCACACACGGCCCCCATTTTATCGCATCAATCACTGGAAATTCGCTCACGTGTTCATTAATCGCCAGAATGATAAACACCGCGAACGACACGCGCTTCGGTGAAAATGCGAAATATATGAACAGCTCTTTCGTTTATGGGTCGACAAAAGACGCGCGAAGAGCGTGGCGCGCATGCGTGCCTCGTGCGTGATAATCGCCTCGAGGAAAAAAGGCTAAAAGGAAACTTGAGGATGGGTTTGATGTTCAGTGTTGATGGAAAGGAAAGAAAGGGAGGGAAAGGGACTTTACGGGGGTAATGATTTCCACCGGACGTCGCTCGGGGGCGCCAGGGAAAGAGGTAATGCGGAAAGTGGGACGAAAAGAAGGGGGAGTATCAAACTGTTTTAAAGGAAGTTAACGAGGAGAGGAAATTGCCCCGTAATTATCTTCCTTTCAGAGAATCGATTACCACCTAAGAAGTCAACGAGCACATTCAAAGAGTCGCCTACAAAAAGGCAGAAACATGAACGAGGCGACGTATTCTTCGTCATTCCTACCAATAGAAAAGGTGAGCCCATAGTCAATCACTTAGGGAATCCTTTCGAACGTTGGACGGATTTTAAGATGAAACTTTAACGATACGCATTATTTCAGAAGGATTTAAAGATTTTTTCACGATTATAACTGTCCCATTGGATAAAATGCGATAGTATTTTCAAACAAAACAGAAAATTGGTGATTAGAAAACGGCTATGTTATAGTTACCGATGGAGCAGGCGTTAAATATTTTAAACTAAGCCTGAAACACAAATGTTTCATAAACTTTATCAGAGTTTGACGCATTAAAAACAAATAATTTTACAATATAAAATCTTATTACTTGATAAATTTTATGTAATATAAGTTTTTATAAGAAGCATACAGTTCTTTCATTGACTACACTGTGCCTAACTTTGAAAAACAGAATACACTACGAATACAGACACGTATAAAATATAATATTTTCATATTGAAGTTTTGTTCCTTAATTTATGCAATTTAGTGTTTACGGTACGAAGCGCCCCTAAAAAAAACTGCTCCTTTGATTTTTCAGCCACAATACATCAAGAAAGCATTTCAAAAAAGAATATACAGTACTTCCCGATAGGATAGAAGTATGGAATTTAAGTATTCATAGAAGGACTTAATCGATCATTAATATTTGTTCTTATTTTTAAAAAACATCCTGAGTTCAACTATATATTGAGGCCAATATAAGAATATGAGAAAAATGTAAGGGATCCGCATGATAACATTAATATTAAAAATGGCGAGAAAGTGCAACGAAAAGCTGATAGATACGTATTACGGAAATATAAGAAAGAAAATAGCATATTGGAAATGTTATACATTGTTGGTTGGGAAAAATTTTAAAAAAGGCGGAGGAAAAACCGATCGGTAAGCATCCTTCAGGTAATAAAGAGTGGGAGCCTTGGAATGAACTGAGAATAATAGCACCGATTCATATTGCTCGAGGGGATCATAAGCAGAAGTTAGGGCTGAGAAAGTAAAGAACAGATTTAGCTATTTACTCATTCATAAATAGAGGGATTAAAGAGTGGAACTGAAGAGGTCTTCACACCCTTGCCTAAGAATAAAAAGGAATTCAGAAAAGATGCAAATTTAATGATGTATGGAAATGTATATTGTGTAAATACGTTAATCAAATTTCGATCCAATGTAATTTAATGGGTGTAACATGTATTAGAGAGTAAGAGAGTATCTACTCAGTATTGTACATATTTTTAAATAAGTGTAATATGTTATTTGATTGCCACCAGACTTGTGTCTAACTGCGGCCAAATTTTGTAAAATATGACTCGAAAACATTCCCATAAGTAACTCAACTAATTTTCTTTTTTATCTTTTGTAGACGTCATTGTATATTAGTTAAACTAGAAATGATAGTCCTACGAAGTCGAAACAAGCTTCAAATGTAAGAAAATTAAATTTTAATTCCTATTTTGGTCGTAACATACCATTTCAAATGGTAATTGAGGAATTTTGGGTTTGAGATTGCGGATTTTTCAAAAAATAGACGAAATCTTCGTAGAATTTCGTGGTTATTTGATTTGATGACCGAGATGACTACTGAAGCCACCTAAGTACTTTAACGCTCACATTTTTAGCCTAGAATTTTATCGTGATTGATATTTATAAAAAATGTTGTATGAATTAATGGCAAATTTAATTTTTAATTTTTCCATTTGAATTGTTGGAGTGAAACATTTTGTTCTGTTATAGTAGCGCAATTTATAACCATTCCACAAATAATTTTCAAGCTGACTTTTTTTGAATTCAAAAGAAATCAGCTCAAGATTCGTTGAAACCAAAATATTTAGAACGGAAGAGTAGATAGACGGACATATTCTCTCTTTGTATAGTTGCAGCCCTTGTCTATAATTATTCAATAGATACTAGAAAATAGATAGATAGACCCATTTTAGGTGGTTTCTTATGTGTATACCCGGAATGTATATTAAGCTACCAGAAGAAGGCGAATCGTAAATTACAGCAAGTTATAAATGATTACATGTTTTCAATAATGATGTAGGGTAATGGAGTTAATCCAATGAAAGTTTATCGGCATTTTTTTCAGCAGCCTTAAAATACGAATTATTTTCATTTGGGAGTACTATCTAATGTTCGCAATTATTATCCTCTAAAAGCATTGGGATTGCTTCTATGGATAATTATGATTATGGATAATTAAGGGCATTTGAACGAATAAATAAACGAATTTAATGCAAATTGAATAAGGGAACGATGTAATTAAAAAGGGATGTGTGCCTGAAATGTAACAGTGATATGCGCTTAAATATAGCAGTGATATGGAATAATGTTTATGTGTAAGCGTTAAAAAAACGAGGCAGATGCTTCCACGCGAACATTTCTCATTTACACTCATTTGAAGACATAAAATATTTAGAACTCAACGGAAGTTTTATCTCAAATCTTTAATAAATGTCCTGGAATATTCACTCCAGGTTTCATGCTCCCGAATTATGCATAAATATTAACTTTTTATTCGGAAATTAGTCAGAGATTAAAGGAGGAACATTTAACTCGTGTTATTTGTTTCTATGAATCTTTAAAAAATAAACAATGAACTCTTTAACGAGAGCACTAGATTGATGTAATCAAAGAACTGATTATGATAGACGGCATTCAAGACAAAAGTTGGAAATCTTTATGACTTGTTCCTTCGTGTATATATTAATATATGAATAAGTGAAGCGAAATATGAATGCCATACTTTGAAATATACTCGAATGTAATAATAACAATATAGTGTTATGTTAGAAATAAATCAAATGTGTGAATTTGTAATGCGTTATTGGTTCCAGCGACCGTTTTTATGAAAATATCTTCCTTTATTATCGGAAACTTGAACACAAAAGCTACAAAATTGCCCATTATTATTGCAGTAGAGATCTAATAAGAACTTAGTTGTGAGGAATTTGTTTTAATACATATCTTATCTAATTTTATCTAAGACTATGAATAGAGTTGGACAAAACTTTTAACTTTAGCTTTTATTTTCCAGTTTCAACCCTATTCATGGAGTTCCAAAAGATATTGGAAATTCATCTATCGCAACTTCTTCTTGCCTACTTTCGAAGAAAAAAATTTCATTGCCTTTGGGTTTTTATTTCGACATTCGAGTATTCTACATTGAAATTTTGAATCCGAATATTACAGTGAGAAGTCAATATCTTAGGCAATTGAAACAGCAACAGAAAAGAGGCAAAATGGAACGTTAAAAAGAATCGTAATCTTGGTTATTAATGAAAAAAAGAGAAGCTGAAGAAAGAAAAAATATCCTACGTATTTTCTTAGGAAATATGGAGTAACTCCATCTAACCTTAGGACGAAAGAAGTGTAAGGAAACCGAAGAAAAGTTATGAGCGATAAAGCTTTCGATGTTGGAACAGCCTATCAACCTAATACAGGAAAGAATGTGATGATCGTGACGACGCTTATCCATTTTGCAGCATCACATATGGACCAAAAGGGTCTTTAAAACAAAGATGAAATTAATGCGCGCAGATGCATAGAATATACATCGGGAAAGGTAAACAAAGGAAGGAGGGAGCTTTAATATCGCCAGGGCTTTGCATAGGTACAGTCCACCAAGCACGTTAATATGAAAGCAAACCACAAAAAAATAAGATTTATACGTGATGAAACGTGGGGAGAAGCCGTACTATGGGAAAAACTCCGGCTGTGGAAAAAAGCGAAATGTACCCGCTCGGCAATTAAAATTTCAAAGAGAAAATCGAAAAGATAGACGAAGAAGTGAAGAACAAATCGCACGGACGCCGAATTGCGATTAAATACTTTATTTTTAATGCTTCGAACATCCAACGACGTATAAAGGGACCAGAAGACTAATCGAACGGCACGCCTCAATCGCTTTTGGGCATAACTCACACATTTTTGCTTCACAGCAGTGAAATCCTTTTTTGGGAATCGTTTCAGAAGCTATTATCCGGATTTGGAGGATATGCGATTGACTCGTCCAACTTTCTGTGACGTATTCAAGAAGAAAGCTGATTATGTGCAGTCACAGTAAAACAGGGAAATAAGGAGGAATAATTGGAGGCATTTGAGGTTGCACCGAGACTATCAATGGAGGGCATCGTATGGATTAAAAAATGAAAACATTAAGAATTATCAGAGAGAATGCATAAAGGTAGAAATATAATGAGAAATATTATTCAGAGGAAAGCGAGCTGAATTGAAAATATTATAATCAGAGATGGTTCACAGAAAGCGATAAAAGCAGTAAATCATCTCATATTATATTTAATTTCCCAAGTGTCCGTCCGTCCGTCCCCCTCGGTATCTCAGAAACGGTTAGATTTAGAGACACACAGTAAACTGCGTTGGATTTCTAATTACTAGAAACACCGGGCATATTTGACTTCATCCCCNTGGGCGCGTGAGTTCGTCCGACTAAGCGGCATCGTTCACAGCCAAGGCCTCATCGAGGCACCGACCATACAAAGTGGTGTTAGGAGAACCCCCCCTTAAGGATAACAAACAAGGAAAATATTTAATTTCCCAAGTGTCCGTCCGTCCGTCCGTCCCCCTCCGTATTTCAGAAACGGTTAGATTTAGAGACGCGGTAAACTGCGTTGGATTTCTAATTACTAGAAACACCGGGCATATTTGACTTCATCCCCTGAAAGACCCGGAGTCGAACCCCGGAGCTAAAAATGTGTTTCCGTAAGATTTCACCTGATTTTCCATTTTCGAGAGTGCAAGGCTTTCTTTCTTCATTAATTAAAATACCTAAATTTGAACGGATTTCCATCAAACTTTGTTCTTTGTTCATTCGAAGGTTAAATATGCAACGAATCTAATTCTTGCAATGTTTAAGTGTCAATGTTTTAAATAATTTTACTTTTATTTCGAAATTTAATGGAAATTTTCTTTTCCTTTCTGTTACGTTTCTTAAAATATAAAAAAGTCACAAGCGTTTACGTTTTTGCAGATATTGTATACATTTTGCAAATATTTGTACGGGATCATTTAGTTATAATAAAACGTCTTTATTTAAACGAGATTTTGACTTGTTAGTCTCTCCTTAGATGAAAATTTAGTGATTATAGATATAATAAAAGAGATAATGGGAGTTGAACTAAATAAATATAAGAAGGAACTATTATGTGGTTTAAAAAACCTAAATCTGCACTTAAGAGAAAATTAAAATCCCGCAGGAAATCAGCCACGTGAAGGGGAGGGTGAAAAACATGCGAAACTTACTGACAGTAGCAACTAAAATTTAAAAGAAGAGTGAAAGAGGGAGAAGGGAGATGAAGTTAAATGCTGACAGACAATATGATGGAAAAGAAGTGCGTAGAGCAGTGGCAGGGAAGGAACTACTTAAGTCCGATGGCTCAACAAACATCAAGCAAAATGCTGCATCAACTTCTCAGATTACGAGTAGGACAAATTATCCGCAATTTTATCAATCAAGTAGCGAAACAGGAAATCGTAGACTTAAACTTATGCAAATATAATTCGGTAAGACTCAAAACAAACAACGCTTTTCTTTTTTTCTGGTTCAACTATACAAAAACCCTCGCATATATTCAAGCATGAGGATTTTATGCGGGGCTTTGTTCATCATCATCATTGGTTTTCTGCCAAATAGCAGGTCCTTGGCGTAATTGGTTTTAAAATAATTTTCTTCCTAAGGCTTTAGCTTTAAATTTTGCGTATCCTTCTCTTCCTTTTACNAAACCTTAGAAAATGGATACCATCTGTATCCATTTTTTATGCGGGTTCTGTTTTACTTCTTAAAGTAAATAGTTTCTGAGGGAAATATATCCGATACTCATCAAATTTAAAGACAGGATATAATAATTGTGGAACTATTCAACCTATTGTAGCTATAGATTCTTCAACGCAAATCAACTTTAGTAAAGTTCTTATATTATCATAGGAACTATGTTCAAAAAATGTAGAAAAGTTACTTGGTTAAAGCCATTTATTTTGGTAAAATAACATCCCTATAGAATTATAGGAATTGTATACTCAAATGCGATACATTATGATTCATCGCGGCTCCCATAGAGGCATTTCTTGCTTCAACCGCTTGAAACTAATATGTTAACACATATTTCATGCAGTGTGCACCAGAATGCGTGTACGGCACGACGACATAAAACCAGGTGTAGGCATCATGGAAGGAGTTTCTTGGATGTAATACATCAAACGTGAAATAGTTAGAACTCGGTTCACTTCACTTCGCTGGAGATAGCGAACAATGAATTTTGAGAGAAAACGATTTGAAAATAAAAATTTAAATAATATATAAAGAGATAATATTTTCATAGCTATGTGGTATTTTCACTATTATTTTTCAAATTGTTGAGTTTATATCCGATAAAAAGCGTTTAAACAAGGAAAATGAAATGGCAATACGGATATAAAAATCATATATTCAAACCGAATGAATAACATTAGATAAAATGAAAGGAAATTTCTTGTTTAAGACATACCAGGAAGCCAATTCAAGAGCAAATGGAATGTTGGTTTTGAAATTGCTATGTTTTCGAGCAGATCGATAAAATTTCCACGAAATTAGTGCACCAGGTCGATTCATTTTAAATTGAATAACTTAGTGAAATTCGGGAAATTAAAGAAAATATAATATAAGCATAAGAAAATGCAAGATTTTATGAATATCCGAGATACATTTATATCTGATTCGTGAAAGGAATGTGGATGATAGTATAAGAATAATAGTCGGACTTCTACTTTTCCTCATTTATATCAATGACCTGAGCGATAAGATCGATAACAATGTGAGGATATTTGCGGATGACTCAATAATATATAGAGAAATATCAAGTGACGAAGATAGTGCTTTACTCTCAAACGACTTGGCTCATATACAAATGTGGTGTGAAAAATGGCAACTAGATCTTAATCTAGATAAATGCTCTGTAGTAAATTTCTTCGAAAGGAAACAATTGCGTCAGAACCACCCGTACAAAATTAGTGGAACGAATTTAAATGTAGCCGACTCAGTAGAATATCTTGGAATCACTCTTACCAATAACTTAAACTGGAGCACACACATTCGAAAAATATGCGGTAAAGCAACTAAAAAGCTCGGTTTTATAAAGCGTATTGTAGGTAGATGCGATGAAAAAGTTAGAGAGCGATGCTATTTCACGTTAGTTAGGCCCCATCTGGAATA
>KZ309354.1:965481-984459 GCA_000376725.2 Ladona fulva | reverse complement strand
TTTTTTCCGCGAACGATACGCGAAAGTAATAGATTAGCGAAGTAAATTCAGTAAATTCATGGTGCTTGCACCCCCTGCCACACGCCGAAAGGCGGCTTGCAGGGTACTAATGTAGATGTAGATGTAGACGTAATCGGTATTATGCGATCCCCTTCTGCTATCTCGACCGATCCAATATTGAGCGTAAAACAAGAGAAATAGATGCGAAGACAAGTCGTTTTATGGACTCATTCTTTCAGCGACGATACGCGACAACAATTAAACTAAAGAGGTAACACGAACGCATGATGTTTACACCCCCTGCAACACGCCTAAAGGCGGATTGCAGGATATTTATGTAGATGTAGACAATTAAGAAAAGGGTAAAGAATTAAAGGGAGACGTAAGATATTAAAGTAATGACAGTTTGATGGGAGGCATTGGTAACAGTCGGAGGAAAATTTAAGACGTTTTTCAGAAGTTAGTGAAGAAGCGGAGTATTGAATAAAAAGAGGAGACAACAGTGAAACAAGAAGAAACCAGGTGAATAAGGAGGATAAAAAATATAAGAGGCAATATAAATGGGGACAAAGGAAAAGGAGTTAAAGAAAATGAAGAACACGTCTTATTTGCAGAAATGTAGAATGAAGCAATAATGTAAGTGTATAGCTTGGAATGGAAAGTGTTCGGGAAACGGGGAAAATATAGAAAGAATCAAGGCAAGATAACGGATATAGTACGAGGAGGTAAACGTATACAGAAACACATGGACGCGGAGAACTTTTGTGAGAATCTGTGTCAGAGCTAAGGAACTTCTGTACTCGAAGTTGGATGTACTTTGATGAGCGTCTTCTGAGGCCATAGGATTAATACCAGCGCCTGCGGATATTTGTAGATATACGTCTCTTGCTTTCCACGGCGGCGGTATGGATGGGTGGGGGAGACTCTTTCGGTAGATAGAGGTCGCGCCAGTTCCCTCCCGTGGGAAGGAAGCGGCCGATAAAAGAAAACTACAGACGAATGGCGCGCCTCCTAGAGTAAATCCACCGAGGGAAGCATCCCTTTTCTGCGCCACATATCTCGTGTCTATTCCATTCGAAACATTTTCAAAATTTAGCTCGGCGAAGCTCTGAGTACCAGGATTATATAAAGATGTTGAATTCAAGTGTAATACCGAAGAAAACAGATGTGTTGTGCAATGGATACGTCCACTCTCGCGGTACTTGAAAATATTTTGCTAATGCAAATATCTTCCGCAATAAAATGTCAGCTAAGCATAACCATCGCATTTACGATGTATTAATATTACGGAATCTGTTAACTTTAATATCTCAGGAATCCAAAAAAGCTATTGATGTAACTAATTATCCTTATTTTATTATTATGACATTCACATTATCATATAATTGGGATAAATACTTTGTGCACAAAAATAAATTAATATTATTCAAATACATAAAATATAGGTAAATTAAATTAAATTCTTTAATAGTAAAGCTTTATTGGTTTATAATTGATTCGTATAATATAGAGTCCCACCAAGTGTTACTTAAGGAGATTAAACAGCCTTATTGGAAAAATGAGCAATTAAAGAAAAATATAGAAATGCCAAGTTTCTACGCTTGTTTATCGCCGCTTCAATTGAAATTTGCTCAACGGTTATGATTATAAAAGAAGAGAATCGAAATATGCGTTAGAAAAAGTTGGGTCCAAGTTATACTATTTGCATACTTTAAAAAGTTTGTGGAAAGCAATACTCGTATTGGAGCTTGCATTTCTCACAAAGTAAACTTAAACCCTCAATTCAATAGCATATACATTATCTATAAAGTTATTAAGACCATCCATTATGTTGTTCCTCCATAGACCATTTAGAGCAGAGACTTTTCTTAATTTTTACATCAATGTTACACTATCGAGAACATTTCTATCGAAACAGTTCCGCACGTTTAAGTAAAGAAGCAGAAGCGCAAGCTTTCGTTAAGCTTTTATTGCGCTTGCAGTACATTTGGAACATTAAACAAAATAAAGTGGATTAGAGGAAACTTTATATAATAATAATAAATGTATTGGGATAAAAATGCACGTTTGTGCACACTGAATCCTGATTTTATATCGAAATTATATAACGCGGATAAAGATCCGCGATTAATATTTATAACTTACAAGAGAAACCTCAACAGAGAAATAAATAACCGCGGAGCCGAAGAAAAGGCAAAACACCTTCAAGAGAAGTCACAATTTAGATTGATGGAGAGAAAATTTCACACGGAAGTATAATCTCAGAATGCCGTCATTCGAAAGTTGGGGCAAGTGAAAGATGGATGAAAACGACCCTGTGCTAAGGATCCTCGGGGAAAGGGTCAAAGCGGCGACGGAGTGGCCGTTGTGCAGTATGCAAGGGTCAGCCCTTTTTCCCTCGAACCGCTCCCCTTTATTAGGCTCTGACCTTACGGCGAAAGACGCTAAAACGTCTTCCACTCTGTGACACGCGACCCGAGAAGCCTTCCTTATTTTTATGGCATTCTAATTGCAATAATTACCACATACACTCAACGCTTCTCAAATAGAATTGAGCTTTCAGAAACAGCAGTTTTGTGTGAGGGTTGACCAAACATAACGTCTCACATCTTTTTTCTCAAAAAAATTTGACTCTAAAAAGATGAAATTTTTCTTATATGGGAGAATTTCGTTTTATCTGACCAGCTCATATTTATACATTACTCCTATCTATTGTCTTCTTCCAGGAATTCCCTAGGCTATGTAGGCCCTGTCGGTACTAGTCCTCGCTGTGGTTATGGATCCAGGTTTTCATTTTTAACCGCCTTCTGATTAACTCACCTTCCATACCCAACTGGACTCCTATCGACTGCAGATGTTTCAAGCCAAGTATATTTTGATTAATCGTAATGATGTGGAAGGTCGGAAAGAAGTTTTGATAATTCTTGGTAACCAACATTTTCTTTAGAATTGAAAGAAAAGGATCCCCCGATACCCTTTGGTTTTATCACCTTTCGCTTTATCGTTTGAGATATTAAGATAAGGGCTAGAATTCAATTATCCGGAAAAATCTGAATATCAAAAATAATTCCATGACATCCATCCTAAAATGTTGATGTTAAAAATCTTGAAATTAGTATTGAGTATATCAATTCCATCAAATCATATCACATTGTGCAGTCTGCTGTTAAAACGATCAACCCAAACCAGGTGTTATTATTACTCGTTACGACATTTTATTCATATTAATACAAATCCTATACTCATTATGGTTGTCAAATTTATATAGTACCATTTAATTTTTTCATATTTCATTAAATAATCTGGACCATATTTTCCGATAGAATCTATTAATTCGGCCTTGAATTTGTGGTAGTTCTCCATTATAAATACTAAAGATAGAACACTTCTACCGTTACCACCAAAACTATTCATTCCACGACCATGGTTTTCACCCTTCAGGTCACCGTCGGTTTCTTCGGGTCATCTTCAGGTGACCAACCGACGAAACCGACGGTGACCTGAAGATGACCTGAAGGGTGAAAACCATGGTCGTGGAATGAATATTTTTGGTGGTAACGGTAGTAGTGTTCTATCTTAATTATTCATATTTTCCGACTCAACGAAGAAAAAATTACTTACACCTTTACGATTTCTAACTTTTAATAATCATTGATTCTTATTTTCTCCATTACAGATTTTATGAATTTTAATTTTGGGATAAACTTCAATAAAAGATTCCAAGAAGACTATTAATGTTGTGCAACATAATCAGACTAAATGCTAATTGATGAAAAACGTTTCGAGATCAGTATCAAATAATCCTTCTCAGATGTCGAGGAACTGTTGTATTTTCTAGAACATTTTCTACATTATCAAAAAACTGCAAAAACATCAATGTTAAAAAGTAGAACAGGAAACACTAGTGACTTTGTTTTGCTTTGAGCATTTGATCATAGATAAGTGTTAAAATCGAAATAAGTAAGCCAATAGAAAGTTTGGAGAGTCGATTGTTTCAAATCCGTCGTGGGACATTTTAAGTACTTCTCAGAATAAATTAAATTGTCTTCTAGAAAATGTAAGACAATATTCGTCTATAGAGCTAACCTTAAGGGCACACCCAGACCCTACAGGGGGGAAGGGGAAATTGAAAATATGTTTCCTCTGAAACGTCTCGGGGCCCCTTCTTTATGGTCGAGATGGGCCGTAAACACGCATGGCATGCAACGGATGGGACGCGCACCGAATCCCTTGACTCGAGTGCTCTTCTCAAGCGATTGAGACGACAGCGGAGCAAACGTGAAATCGAGCCCCAGTGATCGGATTAACGTTGGTCTTGATTAGGGCGTGGATGCCCTGATTAAACCTCGAGTACCCCATTTCGGGCCACTTTCAATACGTCATGTGGAACAGTGTCCCTTGATGACTTTGGCACAGTGAAGTTCTCCGGGATTCCATTTCTTTTCGTATCTTTTACCTGTACCTCCCATCCACTTACAAGTATCATACATGTGCGACACATTATTTTAAATGTAATTGTTAAGTAAGTGCGAATGTGTAAGTNTTAAACAGCAGCGTACACATTGTTTTCATTTTATTTATTTTATTTTTCCTGGATTTGATTCATTTCGATTAAACTTCCAAGAGAATGGTAATTCAACTATACATTTATAAAGGTTTTAAATATGTTCTTGACAATGAGTATGATTTATTGTGTTAAATTAATTATTTTCATTCAAATGTTGTTTTATAAATGTACCTTACGGCCAGAAAGTAGAGGAATTTAGCTGTGAGAAGGTAATCAGTATGTCAACAGTATATAATTAAATTACTAATACACAGCAAAACCGATTTATATATTTAAGCAAAGTAAACAATATATATTTTCACTATCCGACGTTGTTTGGATAACATTCCAAATATAGTCTATAATCAAAGGGACATTCCTGATTTACACAGTTCTTGGTTTTAACTTTTGAACATCAAAGCCACTGTAAATAATCATTTATTTAAAAAAAGTTAATTTCAATCTTAGATTGTTCAATTAAATAATAATTTGACCATCACTGTGAAGTAATTTTGATTTGAAAGCGTCACATTTACTTACGCTTTTTGGATTCAGTTAATAATTCTTCAATGTTGAAATATTGATTTGAGAAATTTCGTATTTCACATATTCTTTCAAAGTTTCTTCAAAATTAATTCGGAAGAATGTCTCAACCCAATGAGAATAACTGAACCTCATTATTATCGCATAAACGTATTAATTTCATATTCTCAACGCATTTAAAAACAGGAAATTTATTTGTAAATATTTACGTTGCAATAAATAACGTTTGGTTGCTACAGACGCAGAAAGATATGTAATAGAAAACAACGTCATTCCCTCACCCCTTCTTTCTAGAGCTTGTTTATTCATCCGAGGCAACAATGACCGTTGCCGTAACGAGTGCAGAAAAANTTTTCAAAGTTGATGGTGACATTTCCTTCGTGCAATTCTATAAATTTCATTATTGTCCTTGGTAATAAATTATTTTTAGTAGAATAAAACAATAAAAAAGGTGCACCGTTATTCAAAGTAAATAGAAAGGTATTTAACAATAACTGCAGAAAGCAATAAGTCTTACTTTCACCAATCGGTGGGATAACCTGGTAAAATACTCTCCTAAAACGGTCCATACAATAGTACCTTCACAGACGAATAGGTGATGAATTATATAAATTCAAAATATGATATTATATTATAATATAATAATATAAGTGCTGTATCAACAAAACTAACGTACGAAACCTACTTTAGAATCTGTACTCTCAACCTATGTTCCACTCCGTACACGAACTTGACAAGATATTTCTGTGGCCTTACGATAATAGAAGATGGAGAAAATAGTTAGCGTTTCGCAGGAAAACTGGATTGTTCGCGTATGCCGCTTTCGTGCAGTGCACCAATAATTGTTTTCTAATAATCATATGAAAAGATTCCTACAAATGTACTCATTTTTCAAGGTTTCCTTGAGAAAAGAAATAATTACAGACACTGCTCCAGAGTAATGAACTCAAAATTAATCCGCTGAATCTTCCGGAATGTTCTAATTTTTGTATCATAGACCTATGGTGTTGCATCAAAGGTACCTTCAGATACAACCTCTTAGAGTATTTACGTAACATTTATGGTCAAAATATGCCCCATAAAGATTAATAAAGAAATACTTACGGGTCAAAGACATTCAACACAAATTAAGCAAAGGACTCAAGCCTGATGCATTCCTGCCGATGGGCCAATCATCACCCAATAAGTAAACAATAAAATCTCCTATAACATCCATAAATGTTTGAAACTGGGAATTTAGTCGTATCTGCTAAAATTAAGGAAGGCGCTGAAAGGAGGTATAAGTGTAAACGTGAGAACAGGTAACGGAAGTTAGCGTGGGAATACCGAAGCAGAAAACCTCGTTAAATCCAACGAAATTCCTTGCGGTTTGGGAAACGTCGACGGCAGCGCAAAGTTTGCGTTCTTAGGAATGCGTGGCGCTTCCCGAATCGCTTGCGTCTCCCCAGTTCACCTGAGTAGTATCCATTACGTGCAGTTCATAAATCTTGTCTGTACTTGACCCATTTTCCGAAACCAAGTTGAAATTCCAAATGTTTTGCATAATCGCCTCGTTAGTTCAGGAAATGGATCCAGTAAGCCCATAAAGACCATTATTTGGATCGCTGTAATTTGGCTTTAAATCTCCGATAGTTTAAGTTTATGCATTTAACATATCAGATTTAAGGTTTTATTAATTTAAACTCAATCATAATAAAAAGAAATGCAAGTCATAATCGAGTCAACTCAACATTAATAAGCAAAAATGTATCGATTAATTTCAATTTTCTCCAAAAGTTAAATGTAAATGCGTTTGCCCTTTTTTTCGTTCATATGCATTTCCTTCAAATAAAGTGAGTACTCTCACGTTCACAAACATCGATTTTACGGCGTTAATACGAAGCCATTGCATTTAGATTTCTAAATCGATATTTTTTTCATTATCTATTTTTTCAAATAATTTTACCCTAATTACAGTGTTAAATGTGCTATTTTCTTTATGTTTTATTAATTTGGTTTTTCTTACTGCAAAAATGAAATAGTTACCAGAATGTAACGAAGCATCGGGAAACTTAAGTAGTTACAAGCATCACAAAAGTGCATAACTGAAATAAATCTGTGGTAACGGTAACGGTAACCCATCAGTAATTTTCAACACTCTGAGTGTTTGTAGGTCATGGAATAAGAAATAGATAAAGGAAATTTCCAAAAGTTAGCCAAAAAAAAATAAAAGAAAGCGGAAAATTCATTTAAGAAAGAAGCGCATTGTCTTAGAAAAAGCGTCTTAATTCATCGAAAAAAGAAAATAAATGAACGATTTTCGCTTAGAAAGTCGGGAAAATATGTAATTCCAGCTGCTGAGAAGAAGGGGTCATCAAACTAAACCAGAAAAAAAATGTCGCAGTTGGAAATCGGCTGGGGTTTAAAATCACCCCGCGGGATCCATGGCGGGTAAGTATGCGTATCCTCGAGATTATGCAACATGCAACTCGTGTGCGAAGTGTTATTGCCTAACCTTCAGAGATGATCCTTCGCAGCATGAAAAGAAGCAATTCAGTGGCTTAACAAAAGGATTCCTAGAACAAAAAGAGAAAAATCGACTATTTTTCCTCTTATCTAAGAATATAACCGCGATGCATTAAAAATTGTCGTCCCGCCATCACTAATTTGATCCTTTTTTCCAAAATGGTGTCGGCATTCTATAAAATTTTCGACTATTGAACTTCATTCTGTTTCGATTTCGTAATATCGTTTTGGTGATTCGCAATCATATCGGAGTGAGTAATTCTTAACAATCTTTAGACAAAAGAATTGCCTTTCACTACTCTTATTGCATTCAAATTATACTCGTTTTCTGTATTCCATAATACGTTTTTAAGGCTCTAATGTTGAGTTCGAAAGTGGATTTCGTTTTTAGATTCCGTGTCTCATTAAACAATGAATTACCTTCAGCTGTCCGAACAAAATATTTTTTCATAAAACTGGTACTGAATCCTTTTCTTAATTCGAACATTCGATCCTTTTCTTAATTCGAACTTAAAGATGTATTAATTACGGCTTTGCGTTCCTTGAATAAGTAGTACTATGTAAATTCTACTAAGCCAATTGGACTCCGTAATGTTCCTCATCGCACAGTCGTTTGAGTTATAACGGCGCGTATATTAAATAATTTCCTACAAGTTTTTATCAATAGAAATTGACACTCAATTCTATTTTCCTTCACCTTTTATTGTTAGAGTATTCGCTGATTGTGCAATTATAGGAAGCCTACGACATTTCTGTAAAGAGGAGAAGGAAAATCCCTTATTAAAGATTTTCAAAGTTGATGGTGACATTTCCTTCGTGCAATTCTATAAATTTCATTATTGTCCTTGGTAATAAATTATTTTTAGTAGAATAAAACAATAAAAAAGGTGCACCGTTATTCAAAGTAAATAGAAAGGTATTTAACAATAACTGCAGAAAGCAATAAGTCTTACTTTCACCAATCGGTGGGATAACCTGGTAAAATACTCTCCTAAAACAGAAAGTATATCTGACATTACAGTATCTAATCTCATGTTCAAGACAAATAACCGTTATTTTTGTCAGATAAATTTTGTAAGATAATAAATAATAAGAAGTTTGGAACGCTGTATTCTTGGAATCACAAGAAAATATAGTAAACGTATTACATGAGTGAGGAGGATGACAGACGTCATTGTTAAGGTAAGATCGCTGAAATGGATGTGAGCAGACCACTTGGCAAGAAAAAAGGACAGTAACTGGACATCAATAGTTCTCAACTGGGCACTAAGATATGTGAAGATACCAAGAAGAAGACCGAAGGACAGATGGAGCAGAGACTTTGGGGTAAAATGGTGACGGGAAGCTCAACATAGAGTATAATGATATAGTAAAATCGAAAATAGAATTCTCAACGCGTTTACCTTTTACATTGTTAATCATAAGTTTCTTGTTCTTTGTATCTCGATAATACTCGCCAACCGACTAAACCCAACTTGCCTGTGTATCCCTTTCGTGATTTGCTATGTCACCAACCAATGGAAATTTGCGATCCTGAAAAAAACAGAAGTGTGTCGAAAGAAAAACATGGAAAAGGTTCGGGATTTTTCTGAGGATTTAAATTTCCTCGGATCAGAGAAGACGGGTGCGGATTAGAGGAAAGGTTAAGATGAGTAAAGACAGAGAAGGATGAAGATTGAGAAATATATTTCTCTTTGTGGAAGAGAAAAACCCTTTCGTTTCCTTAAGATACCATCAATTTAGGCGACGCTCTCGGTCGCGCCAAGACACTCTCCAAAATTCCTTCTTTTCTTTTCTCTTTACAACTCACCCTATACGTTTGCTCCTAAATTCTCCTCTTTATCATCGGAGCTTTCCTCGTTTCTTCCCTTTTATTTCGCAGATTTGCGACTATAGGAATCACTAACAACAGAATAATCACTCCGTTCACTGGTCTATCATACGGTAGACCGTAATATTTCCCATTCGTAATATTTCTCATAGTGAGTAGTTTCAAATCTCCAACTTCCCTGATGTTCTTATTTCTCAAATTAAATTTTGCCTTATTCTAAATTTAAATTCTTTGACCTGCGGCCTTGAAATTGGCTTTGGCAAATATCCAACAAAGTTTATATTTTATCAAGTAACTCTAAGATATCAAATTACGTATTCGAACTTAACCTCAAATTTGTGTAGTTGACCACAAATACTCTAAAATTGTGGCAATTGTAATTAATCGGCTCGCTTTACTTTTAAGAACTTTAAACTGATCCAAATTGAACAGATTATGAAGAGTGATAATCCCCCCACAGATTCATAGATAATAGCCAATAGAAACACTGAGAAAATATAAATCTAAGCTTATTTTAAATTCGTAATTGTTTCTTCCGAATCTTAAAAACCATCACTTAATGAAAGGATATTCGTCATTTAGAATTTATATTTGAGGTTCTTAATAACTCATTTTCGAGAAAAGTACATCTTGTACATACCTATGAATGTAATGCGATTCATAGAAATTTAAATTTCACTCTTTTCGATAAATCTCACCTCTTCTTGAAAATTTTCAAAATGTGAGATTATAACAAGAAAATTTTCTTTTAATTCAATTATGATGGTTTCCCTTTATTCGATAAGCTTGTTTCTCTCTATGCAGAAACTTTTACTTGAACCGTTCGGAATGTTTCCACTACAAATTTTCTCAATAGATATAGTGATAGTGATATGCAGTGATAGTTATTATTTGATTTGGCATGAAACCTATGAAAATTTACTTCTACTACATTTTATACTAAAAACCTCTACCACCAAGATGCACCACAAAGAAAGGAAATAAGAAGCTAGGCTGAGATTACTTGCTAAATTCAGAAAAATTAAATTTGTGGAAGACGTAATCGATATTTTGCGCCCCCTTCTGCTACTTCGGCCGATCCTACAATCAGATTATTACAAAAGAAATAGATGCGAGGACAAGTCGTTTTAGGGACTCTTTCTTTCCGCGAGCGATACTCAATAAAAATAAACTAAAGAGGTAAATCGAACGCTTGGTATTTACACCCCGTGCCATACGCCGAAAGGCAGCTTGCAGAATATTTATGTAGATCATTTAATCTCAGTCTTCAAACTCCATTCAGGTAAGTTCTTTCATAGCTAGAATAAGAATATAAGCATGGGTTTTCGCTGCTTCCATTGATGAAACATAAGCCAACAGACGCATTCACACATCTTTGAATGACCTTTATCGAATTAGGAAGAATTTGACGATATGATTTCTGTTTGATTTCCTCTTCCGAGGAATAACCTCTTGATCGTGAACCTAATCTGCGCCGGTGTTTCTTCGATGGTATTTCTCATTGCGATATATTTTACATTATATTACGGGTTTTATACCACCACCACTGGTATATTTCCAATCTCTAATTCCCATTCTCCCATAATCCTTTCCTCGCGTCTCTATTTCAAAGATACGGGAGGAAATAACACAAACTGAGGGTGCTGAGGGATTGAAGTTTGAGAAGAGGGAGTGCTGAGAGGCGCTTAAGGAGTAGTCAAGTGTGTTTTGGAGAGAACACAGTTGGTCGAGAAGGAACTTGCTTGTTTCGACGAAACAAATGAAAGAAACGGCACAGAGAGTGGGAAGTAAAGTTGAACCTAGACGAAGAGGTGTGCGATAACTGCGATAGGAAAAATGGATGCGGAATTTCCCCGATCATCGCGAGATGAAGAAGGATGAACCACCCAAGACGGGGGTACGTAAACAAAAGAGATTTTTTATACCCTTTTCACACGGAAAAACGTAGGTTGGGTTGCATTTTGAAGAAATGGATGGAAGGCATTCTTTCTCAACTTGTTTCCAGCGAAGGGGTCTAAGGGTTTAGTTCCGTTTTTTTTCCTTTTTGTTTCGCAGGGGTTTTCAGCTTTTGTTGGGAGGAAAAGAGAAGGAATATTGGAAGGCGTCGAGAAAAGGAGAAGAGAAAAAAGAAGACGTTCGGAGAGGAAAGGAAGAATGAGAACGTGAGTTGCGTTCCTAAGATACGCTGACCCCAATTTCTCATTTCCATGGATGAGGGAAAATTTCCCTTCGCTTCACTCCTTCTGCTTCTTTATCTTCCCAACTTTGTCCTCTCTTGAGCGCAACTTTCGTGATCTATCCGTTTGCGGATTGCAAAATTTCGACGATAGAAATCTGTTTTAAGACATTGAAAAGAGTGATCTCCCTTGAGTGACACCGCACTGGGCCATTATACTGTAAGTGTATTATTATGAACACCTATTATTCACTCATCAACTCTGGTCAAGAACAATCATATCAGCTAAACCATAAAGTTTCAGAAACTATTTAAGTGTAAAATGTAAAATTTAGGTTTGAGATCGCTAACATCAATATTTATGAGAGCAATTAGACATCGAGCCAAGTAGACCCGTTTCTCAATCAATTACCGAAAAAGATTAATTTCAAAGAATTCTCTGAGAAAGAATAATGTCAATGACTATATCACTATCATCATCGGCCATTTTCAATCCGACTTCCGTTGCAGACATCCCAAAGTGTTTTCCAATTCTCTCTATTTTGAGCTTCTCGGTGTCATGTTACCCCTAGGTATTTGACGATATCTCTGTTTCATCGGTCCTTAGGTTTTCTTTTAGGCCTCTTCGCACCTCTTGGTGTCAAGTTGAGAGATATTGATGTCCACCGGTTATCCTTTCTTCTTGCCACGCAGCCTTCCATTTCAATGAGATGACCATATCTATGACGTTTGAAAGACATTCACCTTCATCTTAAAGTAAATAACAGGAATTTGTATTATTAGGAGCCTCATAGTTGAAACTAGCTAATGTATATCAAATTATTAATGGAATTATAACCATTTATTGTACAAATAAATCTGATATGATCAAGTTCAACTTTGTGGAAGGGAGCCATACTAAATAAGGTAAGAACACTTAGTAACTTCCACAGATATATTTTATTTCACAGAGGTTTCTGTGAAATAAAATATATCTGTGGAAGTTACTAAGTGTTCTTACCTTATTTAGTATTTATTGTACATACTAAATTGAGATTATTGAGATGCTTCATTTATATGCGTACGTAACATGTGATGTCTTTTGATGATTGCAACCTCACTTGAAGACAACTTAATACATATAAATAAATAAAACGAATATATCTGACTCTGAAACTGAACATAAGTACCTGACATGGGACTTTTTATATTCGTAAAACCCTGTTTCGGCTCTAGCATTTTAACCGGCCTTCAGAAGTGAAGAAATACACACTTCGCCAAAAGTATCGCATTATTAATGCAGTGGTCCTCAGTGGACGACTGAACGGAGTTTGAGAGCGTTTAATCGGTTGGCTACAGAATAACGGAGCAGTGAGGCTGCCGATGAAGCACTTCTTATAGGATTCATTTCAAACTACAGCGTATAAGACTAAACGATTTCTAAGTCAGTCACGAATTTCCGAAGGAGATGTTTGATTTACTTAGCAATCAATGCATGAAACTCCGGAATCATTTCCGTTGAGGAGGGGTTCTTCGATGACCAATGAATTGGCCCATTCTTACATTACGCCATTTAACATGCTATTTTTTTCTATTAATAGTTTCTCTTATATTTAACTCGTTATGAAGTAACGTAAACGTTCATCCAAATATCCAATGTAAACACAGCATCGGAATGCAAATCCTCTAATCGCTTAGAATTCTTACTACATTACATTTTTGGATTTAGAACAAATAAATCACATCATCGGTCTTTCTCAAGCTGTATTCTAAAGGTTGTGACCTTTTGCTTATTATTTGTGTTTGTTATTCGCTCAATATTTATATTATTTACAAATATTCATTCTACATTAGTAAAACCTCTAATTGTGACTTATTTATGATTTATTAATTTTTACTGCTTATGAATTTATCATATTTTATTTATTTGTATTTATCTTCATTCAATCGTATAAAAAAGAGATTTTTTTTATTAAAAAATTCCATACAAAAGCAGGGAAAATTTTGTTACGCCTTTAAATCTCCTGATAACAAAAGAAAGTACAGCCATGATGATACGTAACACCATCATTAAGACACTGTCATTCGTTAATGACTTAGTCTACCACAAGATCAAAGATTCGGAAGTTTGAAATAATGACAACTTCAATTTAATATTCTTCTTTGGCTGAACTATCTTTCATGACAAAGATATAGCAAAATAAGAAAAATATGGCTATACAAAGGACCTGATGAGGATATATACGAGAGAAACTTATTCCAAGAGCAATATCGGCTAACACAAATAATTGTGCAGGCGAAAGAAAGTAAGTCACTTATAATCTATGGAATAAGTTACTTACTTGATCACTGCTTAAGAGTTGGCGCTAAGAATTTCAAATACATCATGCAATTTCATCATACTAAAAACTTAATCATTGTCGATTAAGATTAATATATACCACTGAAATATATATTATAGCTACAAACCTGAAACTGAAATAAGGGAAATGTTGTGCAGTGGATAATTTCTTAAAAAGGAATGTAGACACAAAGCAAGCATTCCGCACATAGTTTCAGCTCAACATTATCACGGTATAAATAAGAATAATAATAATCAATTTAGATAAGATAATAAACAATTACGATAGGTTGGATAGGTTTTTAGCGATTGAAATAATTTTAGATGTGTGGAGAGCTCCAAAAAAATTAACTGATAAAACAGATGGGTGGATTACAGATATTAAAGCAATGGATAAATCGTTTTCGCAAAATCCATGAATAATGAGCGATAGTTAACTTACATTTTATGTTCGTGTGAGATACTATAAATAAGATTAATTAACTTGTACCCGAAACTCCAGCCATGATTCCACGGTGTTTGATTCAGAATAGAAGAGCACGATTTAAAAAGAATACGAAAGTATGTCAAAGGAGAACGTGTGTATTTTCTCGAGCGTGGAATAAAACATTCCCAGAATTTCATTTCCTTAATCGCTGGATATTTCTGTAAAATCGGAGTTTGGCTCGCTTCGGGGATAAACTCCGAGAACAATGTACGAAACAGAATGCAGGGTAATCTCCTTAAGCTCACGGTCACCGCTTCCCCGACAGACTCAGTATCACATTTGAACACTGAATAAGAAAAGGCTGGAGTAACTTTCGTGTGATCGAATTTACAGACCGCGCGCTTTCATTTAAAAGAAATTTTTTCCATCCACACTTTTGACGGCTCCAGTTTTTATGTTTCGTAAGCATTTATACAGCTTCCCTCCGCTGTTTACTATTTCAATTTATGTAAACCAATTAGCACATGTAGGTGATATCGCAATGAAAATCGTTTAAAAATCGTTTCCACGATATATTTATGTCTTGCGTTACAAGCTCTACTGAGCTACAGAACTTGCGTGTCTCTGTTTTCTTCTCTCAGTTTAAATCCTTCAAATCAGAATGTAAATCAATCGACGCGTACCCATAAATGATGAAGCAAAAGAAATCGCTATTCATTGAGTATAGTTATGACTACGTCATAATAGTAATATAAACTGTGTAGGTTTGCGCCGGTATATCAAACTATCTCTCAAAAGGATGTTTTCATGCAGTGGGTAATGCTTCCCTGAAAAGATTTTCGGATTTTATTTTGATTTCCCACATCGTTCTCACCATTTTCCCTCTCCTTTCCGTTTTCCTCTTAAATTGATAAGTGTATGCAATATGAAGTTCAGATGAAATAGTCTCGATCTCGCCCTTAAATTAACACGTTTTACTATTTCATTTCGTTCTCCCCAAAAAGTGATGGTGTTATGGGAACGGACTGCTGTAGGAATTATTAGGAACTGCTGTAGGACTATTGAAGGAATTGTTATTTATTTATGGAGTAAAATATCCTCCTTACTTCAAAATATATAAGCCGTTCAATAATTCATAATAAACGAAAAGTCTCGATTCACATGAAATATTTCATTGATAATTCAAATATTGATTCTCATCAAATACATCTCACACACTCAACAAAACATTGCTTAGCTCTTCTCGTGAAATACCCGACGCATTGCATTCGAAAAATACAGAAAATGATTTACTCATCGAGTAGTTAAATCAATATTTCTAAAATAAATGGAATAAACTGAAATTCGATTTTTTCAGATACTTACGATATATTAAATATGTAATCTTGGATTCTCCCTTTCGCCTCCATCTCTCTACTCCAGAATATCTTTTCCTTCCACTATCCAATGCCACTCCTTGTGCAAGCGTTTCCCTGTATATTCCATAAATGCTTCACCGACAATTTCCGCGAAGGAGGGACGTGTCCAGGATGGAATATTTCTGCGATTCAGCTCTGACTGACGCAAAGAAAGGGGAAGCAAGTTTTGAATGCTCACTAAACTCGCTAGTCGCATGAATATTTCCGAATGAATTCTTGTAGGTCGAGAATGACACGAAGTAAGGATGAAATAGCAGCAATCTGCTGATTTACCAAACTTTTGTCAAAAATTGAACAAGAAGCCCAATTTTCGAATAAGTTAACGTAAAGAAGTGGTAAATTGCTATTTTTCCCTCGAAGGTTCTAGTCGAAACACTCGTTCTTTCCACCCCTCTCCCCGAATACGATCGCTTAGAGAATTTGTAATCCGACAATACTCTTTTATGCATGGTATTCGACTGGAAATAATTTTCAACGATTTAGGATCCTCGAATATATATATCGAATGACAGCAAACATTCTTTGATCTGAAATTGAATTTTTATTTTATGTCATTTGGAAACGAATCGTTGATTAAATACAATAAATACGACTTTTCGACGATATATATACTAAGGGTGTCAGTAATAATCTCTTCCTATGAATCGTANCTTTCAGTCATTGTAATTAAATCACTCTGTGATCATACTAATTATCAATTAAACTTCCTCACTAAAGAGATCAGTATTTGATTGATGCAACCAAGTTATCCGAAGATTAAGAATTAACATCCGCATTTTGCCAGCAAAATGCTACTCAGGGATTAATATTATTAGTGCCGTCAAGCCAAGTTTCCATAGCTTTCTGGGTGACATCAATGGCGAAGGGAGGACTAAAGTGAACGTTTAATGGTGATGACTGACAGAAAATTCCGGTAAACAAATTGCGAGAACACTTTGAGAGGATCAATAATTTAACCTCCGGAAGTCTCTGCGGAAATTCAGAAATTGCAAAAATTAAGATAGAAATTTATGAATAATATTATCAATGAATTGTAATGAAGTGGTCTAAAAACAGTAAGTCAGATTTATATCCCGTGCTCTCAGTTCAATGGTTCTACAGGTATTTATTAACCAATTCATATGATTTTACAATTTCTCTAATTAAGAATTTCGAGTAACTTATATCGTGATTCAAAAAATACTACTTAAATCTTGAACTAGTGGCACATTTGGAACTTAAGAACACAGTTTAGAGTTAGACAAAGGAACAACATGCCACTTGTGAACATAGGATGACGAAAAAATCCATAGAGTGACACATTTCAAACTTTATGAAGAATATTTTAGGTATAAAATGGTTTCAATATATATTATCAGAATATTTCAGAGCATATTTAATCGCAATTCTTAAATCAACTGTAATTTTCGATAAATTTAAATTCAGCGCACGAAAATAAAAACATCTAAGGTAAAGTTAATATGTCCAAGCGTGACTTTGTGAAACTCAACACACATATTGAAAGACAGAAAACTTAGTTGTTTCCAAAGCAGGTTTCTATTGGACTAGTTTAGCCAACGAGTTGACTATTATGATGAAAACCTGCTGTGGAAATTGCTAAGTATTTTTTCTTACAATACGAACATCTCAGATAACAAGTTTATATTTCAAGAGTCACGGTGAATAAAACTTTAAAATCGGAACTGTTTCTTAAAAGAACGATTCAAATTAACTCTAAGTTGTGTACTTATTTCCTCGTTCTCTTATTTACAGTTGTATTGCTTTTTGTCACATTTTTCGTATTTTTTGCCTTCTATTTACTGCTATATCAAATTTCCGCTCTCTCAGTGTTTCCGCAACCATCTTTTATTGTATGTACTTCATAGATATTTTTAAATAGCTCATTCCTTCCTAATAATGCATTTTACTCACAACCTGAACTGTTCTTCTTCTCCATTTTATCAATGTGTGGCAAAATTCAACCTTCTTAAAGAAGAGATTCCTTCCGGCAGACTTTCCGAATTCCCAACCTCACTATTTAGTATTAAAATCAATGACTTCATTATAATTCGTAAATATTGAACTTAACATATAAGAATTACCTTATATGTTAAGTCAATTAATAAAAAGTTTACTTTATATGTTAAGTTAATTAATAAATAAAATAATTAACACCCATCTCGTACATAGTCTAGATAAATTCCAAAATCTGGACTTAATAAACATACATCGTGTGTGCACTCAACTTAAACATATTCTACAAACCCGTAATTTTTTTACCCATACAGGATATACTTCTTTGTAACAGTATTTATTTACTAAAGAGTATACTAAATCATCATATACATATATAAAAATCAAATGTCTGTCCGTCCGTATGTCCGTCTCTCCGTCCCCCTATTTATCTCAGAATCGGTTTGACTTAAAGGTATGAAACAAACGGCATTATGTTTCTACGATGCTGGAACCCCAAGGAAAACTATTTCCATCTCTGTAAAGACCCGGATTCGAACCCAGGAGCACAAAATATGTTTCCATAAGAGATGTACGTAAATTACGTTTCAATACTTGCAGAGGTCATTTCTTTTACAAAATTAAATTAGAAATAATTGTCCTACGAAATTGAGACAAGTGCCAAAGAAATGAAAATGATCATAGATTCTTATTTTAGTCATGAATCATTAATATAAATCGAAACTGCGAGAACTTTGATAAAATAGACGTAAATTTCGTGGAAATCTTTGGAAATAAACATCCCATCCCTTTAACGACCAAGGGAATTGTTGAAAATTGATTTCATGAGATATCCCATATAAATGCACGGGGATAATCAATTAGTATACGTTTCCATAAGAAATATACGTAAAATAGGTTTTCGTTAACTGCACAGGTTGTTTCTTTTACAGAATTAAATTAGAAAGAATGTTCCTACGAAATCAAGAAATCAAGTATCTAAAGAAAGGAAAATGATCATAGATTCTAATTTTATTTTAATTCCGATCCCTTTGACGACTAAGGCCATTTTTTAATGTTCATTTCATGAATTATCCCATATAAGTGCACGGGGATAACCAGTTCTTATAACTTTTATAAGATATTTACGCAAACAAGACTTTTACGACTTGAAAACAATAGAACAAATATTAAAAATTATGTTAAGAAATATATCGAGTTATTATGATCTTACGACGGAATTTTTCTGTGCTTAGGAGGACCAGATATATACGATAATA
>KZ309354.1:888416-947817 GCA_000376725.2 Ladona fulva | reverse complement strand
ACTACCAAGCGTTACAAGGAAGTAATCGCTAAAACAGATTGTTACTTCTGGTCGTTCTTTCCACAGAGCATTAGAGATGCAAACACGATGGATTAGGTTAGGTCTTTGGTGTTGCTACACCCCCTGCCATGCGCCACTGGTGGCTTGCGGGGTATAAATCTAAATCTACCCTATAAGCCGCCTTTCGGCGTGTGGCAGGGGGTGCAAACGCCAAGCGTTTGGGTTACCTATTTAGATGATTTACCTTTTTTAGAATGAGTCCTTAAAACGTCCTCGCATCTATTTATCTTATTTAGGCTCACTGTCGGATCCGCCAAAGCAGTAGAAGGGGATCGCATAATACCAATTATGTCTCCTGCAAATGTACTTTCTTTGAATTTGGCAACCGAAGCCTAATCTCCTTTTCTTCAAGGATTCCCAACAAAAATGTAGTAAAAGGAACAGAGTAAGAAGTGAAATACTCAGATTTATTAATTTATTTATTGTACATTACCGCCGCAGTTAGACTGGGTGTCAGTTGGCGACGCTCTCTTACACTAATTTGACAAACGTATACAATAAACAATAATTAACATAAACAATCTTACTGTCTTACATATATATCGACCAAAAATGTGTTATACACAACATCTTTTTTCACAACCCGTAATTTGTCGCTTTAAACTTTGTCATCCTTCATATATTTTTTATTGCAGGGTACTTATGTTTGAAGAGTACTAGTAATTAGTACAAGTGCAAGTAATTTTACATAGATTTCTAGCTCATGCTTGACTAATTTTTGACTGATCATCAGTGGCATAGCCGCGGGGCGGTCTCAACACACATCAAACAGAGTTAGACAAAAGGTATTCCAAAAGTGCCCCCCCCCCCAGAGCGAACTCTGCCCCATCTTCGCTGATAATGCTAAATTCTACCCTATTCCTCTATTAATATTGCTAAATTCTTATCCTATGGAAAACCTCTTTGCCAACTCTTCTTAAATTGCGACCCTATCTTACATATGTCTGACATTGAAGAATAGGAGGTTTTCCTTCCGTTATTGTGCGAATGCCGGGAAAATTTTACCATTATTTTTGTTACGCTCCCTCGACCGTTGCGATCTGGCCCACCGACCAAATTGCAACGTAATATTAAATAAAGAAAGGAAGGAACATCCCGCGGGGAATTACCCTTGAAAATTTGACGTTAGGGTTCTAATTATGTTTGGTGAATAACACTTTAGGGTATTAATAAATAAAGAGTGTCTTGAACGACATAACTTCGACACAGATGAAGCCTACGACATTTTTATAATCATTCTACTTTGAAAATTAGGCTAAGAGCTCATGTGGAAAATATAAGCACAGAGCTACGACAGTTAGCCAAAGTGAATCAATTTCAAAATCCATTAAAATTTAAACTTTAGGAGCGTGGGAATATGGAATAGTAGACGAAGGATACCTTCTCCACATAAAAAAATGACAAAGGCTTAACAACTCACTGAATCGTGCAGAAGGTGGGACAAAGAGAAAAAACAAGTGACTCCTTCAAGGGAAACAATGAAATCGTTTCAAAATTTCCGTTTTTATGCCTTCGTTTCCTTTGGCAAAAAATCCATCGCGCCCGCGATTTTCCCCTCCTCTGTGCCACCATTTTCATCACGGTGCCGTCATTCCCTGGAAAGGGCTTTTCACTGGGTTAGTTGAAACGAAGGGTTCTCTGCGGAGGGATTAGGACTGCACCGAGGGAACGAGGTCAGGGAAAATAAATAGCCAACTCGGGGAAACTGCAGTTTTTCTGTGTTCCGATGCCACGCGCAATCCCTCACTCCCGATTTACTAGCTGTCTCTCGTTTAATAACGTTTCGCTCCCATTATATATTTAAGAATCTGCGCATTTTTTGTCATCGCCATCTTTTCGTTTTGTAATGGGATTGAATGAAAGAGAAATGACAGCGGCAGAGGGCACCTGTTACCATAACAAAAGAGAGAAGAATGTACCTTTTTATCCCCGCTTAGCGGATTACCATCTACCATGAATTACTTTGGATCCTTCCGCTCTATTTCGGTCGTTTTTCCTGTCATTAGAGGAAATGATGGGAATTCATACTTACGCGGCATAGAAATTGTTTTAGTTCTAGATTTCAATTCCTCCATTATCCCACGTAATCGAATCCACAGCAGAATCATAAGTGTTCGTGTCGGAATGCGCACCTTAAGCAATGAATAATTATGCAAAATTCTCCTGCCTAATGCCGAGAATTTATGTTACACAAATCTTGAGATGAATTTATTTGAATTAAAAGGTTGAAATTTTAAAAAATCTATGAAGGAACGAGAGCCTTCTCATGAACGAAAATATGCGTGCTTATTTAGAGTTTCCTTTACTTCGATTAAGTAATACAATTTCATTAACGAGCTTGTGTACTTTCCATAAAGCTAACCTATCCGAAGAATTAGATAAGTATAGCAAAAATGCTGACAATGAATTATTGACATGTCCATGCGGATTATGTTAATAATCTACTTGCTTGTTGCGGTTGGGAAAGAGACAGCAATGGATTACTTCCGATACTTGAACTCCAAAGTTGAACAGCGCTCTGATGAAACCAACTTCCATGAAACAGACAATCTCGAATAACTGTGTACTAAGCGGAGCTCGAAACCGCGATTTGTAATGAAATGAAACGAATGAAAGCTGCAAATACACCCATCAAGGAAATCGACCTCATCATTACAAGTCAAACCTAAAAGAGAAAAATTTACATTCATTTAGAGGGCGGAAATTTCTAGATAAAGGGCTGAAAGTGATTTTTCACGTGAGGCCGTTCAACAGGGAAACTTCTCATGGAAAAAAACATAAAAAATGCTCGAGGGGCCGAGACTCGAACCCGGATCCTTCACTTAGGCCGGGCGACTGTCCCAGCCTATTGAGCTAGGACAGTCGACTGACTTTTCAGGGTTACACTATCCGTTTAAATTTTACTCCTTTCGTTATGGTATAATAAGTTATATTTATTCATTTTGGGCAAAAATAGATTAGAAACAATTTCCAAATATTCATCCGAACTGTTTGAACCAACAGATATTTATTATTTCGGAACTTATTTGAGTTTACTGCTAATTATCCTATATTCATAAACATGCTTCGCTTTGTTATGGTTGGCGTATTTTTTATCATTTTGCTGTCGTATGAAAATCTTAAAACAATATATTTTCATGCATAATATAACCTTCAATAACATGCATGAAATTGGTTTGTGTTCTTCGGTAACCATTTTTCAGAGTGATTGTGTAGAAATGTAACAAACATGCTGTAATAGCTATCGGATCGTCGTACTCTATTTACCCGAACGATTTCACGAAATTATAAGTTTAGGCATTCGTTTTAAATTGGATTACATCTCAATTATTCGAAAAGATACCTTTTCATGTAAGCATCTATAAGTGAATAACAATATAAATTAATAAATATTATATGAATAATATAAATAATAAATAAATAATCTAAGTGAACTGAATCCTTGAATGCAAAATATAATCCGTCAATATTTGAATACTCAGCAATATTTTCAGTTAATATTATACCATCTGAATATTACTTATGACGAGTTATTCAGAAATGCGTGTCTTCCCCTAACTTGAAACCAAATGTGATACATTTCCACAGACAATTGAGTAACACGGTTTACTTTTGGCGATAGTCTGCTTCCATGACATCTTTGCATGTAAAACCCCTCGTTTAATTACATTAACTTCATCGGTAGGTAATCGTATATCGCCATCGCTTCTTTTATGAAAAACTCTCATCGCAAAGGCCGTGATAAAAGAGCGAAAGAGACGGTTTAATTAGAAACGATGGTGAGTAGCCCGAAACAATCAGCATCCCAGCACGACTACAGACCTCAATGGAGGCCAAATCGCCTTAATTTACATCCCGAAGATTGAGACGCAAGAGACGTGACAACGAAGCTATTCAACGCAAACGCCGACGATGAATTTCCTCAGTCCGGACTGTGTCCACTGAGACCGTTACCGGACGCAATTGGCGAATGCCTTATAATCCCGACTCTAACAGCGCCTATTTTCGCATGTCTACGGCTCCGAAGTCAGTCATTTCTTGACCGTTTGATCCTCGTCCCTTTATCTCATTCATCTCCATGCCTCGCACACCCTTTCTATTGCTGCTTCATCATCCTCGTCTCATGCTTTATGCTGCTCATCTCCCTCAGGTGTTACGCAACACTCTTCAGTACTGTAATTAAAACATTCCGTCCATTTATTATCTCTTTGGAATGATTCTGCCATATTTGTACATTGATAATCACTCCTCTACGTGCAAAAGGTCTTGAGTCTTTATATTTTGATGATTTTCCAGCTACATCTATTATAGGATGCCTTTTACTTCTAATATAATGATATAATTGTAAATTAATGAATAGGTTATCGTTTTTTGTAGGTANGCAGGGGGTATTAATACACCAAAGTCCCTAATTATACATCCTATTTACGCGTCTAATACTATTTGGAAAAAGAGACCAATAATAACTATCCGTTCGTGAAATAATCTCACGAAATTTGTTCGACGTCTGGTCTCGAAAATTGCGTTCGCTATGCGCAGGAATCACTATGTCTCGCATTTCGTCATTTAAATCATTACTGAAAAATTTCTCGAACAATTTTTGCCTGAACTCAAGTCTGAACTGAGCAGCAGAACTCAAGTAGCGGGCGAATTAGTGAAAAGTAAGCTACCTCTTTGACAATCGTTTGACTATCGTTTGACTGCCTCTGAGATCGCGGTTACATAGCCTAAGAGTCCTATCGGCTGACCACACTATATCTCGTATATGCGTTTTAAATGATAAATTACTACTGAAAACGACAATATTTGTATTGACCTACGAATTCTAACGTAGCGCCACTAATATGATAGGGAGTTTTGCTCGAGCTTCTGATCGGGGAGCGGGTCATGCTCATTGCTACACATCTATCTATGTTTAAACCAAGCTGCCAATCTTTACACCATTTAGAAATAACGTCTAGCTAACGCTGTAATATCGATGAATCCTCCGTGGTTAGGATTTTAAGTGTGTCGTTCGCAAAAAGCCTTACGTTACTCTTTACATTGTCTACAATATCGTTAACATAAAGTAAGAATAGTGTTGGCCCAATGACACTGCCCGAAGGAACACCAGATATCACTTCCACTTCGTCGGAATAAACGCCATCTACGACTACGCGTTGGCTTCTGCATATCAGGAATTACTTAATCCGCTGTAAGGTTTACATCATCGATTCCATAAGATTCGAGTTTCTGTAGCAACTTTGAGTGCGGAACTGTATCGAATGCCTTTCTAAAATCCAAAAATATAGCATCTGTCCTAAGGCCTTCGTCGGCTGCATGCATTATGTCCTGATTGAGAAATGCTAAATGGCTCTCACAGTAGCGGCCTTTCCGGAAGCCATGCTGGCTTTGAGTAATCGCAACATTTTTGCTGAGGAAACGCATTAAATAACTGCAAATCACATGTTCTAAAACTTTGTAAAATATCTACGTCAGAGATATCGGTCGGAAGCCGCCTGGCTTAGACTTACGTCCTCTTTTTGGCACAAGAGTTATATGAGCTATTTTCTACGAAGCCGGAACCGTACGTTCTTCTAAAGATTTACTAAAAACGCGAGAAGGAGGGGCGCAAGCTCGTTTACAAGCGTAGATATTACACAGGCAGGCACGCCTTCTGGCCCGGGAGATTTCTTACTATCGACCTGTGATAAAAGGTTTCTAATTCCTGCCTCGTTCAATTCTAACTTATTCTGGAAGTAAAGCGGATGGGGAATGCGATGACTCGGCCGTCATCTGATCTGAAGCATTTTTTTTTTAATGCTGGTTAAGAATGTTCGCTTTATCACTGGCAGCTGTTACTGTCTCTCCATTATTATCAACAAGGTGCAAAACGGTCGATTGTTTGCCTCTACTCTCACGAACGTATGACCAGAACTCTTTTGGATTCTTTCCCAGCGNCATCTATTATAGGATGCCTTTTACTTCTAATATAATGATATAATTGTAAATTAATGAATAGGTTATCGTTTTTTGTAGGTATAACAGGGTATATTTTAAGGACAATGGATTTTCTTAATCTATCTACCATTGAATGAAAGCAACCACATGATTTTAATTGTTACCTAAAGGCAATCAATTAGAAATACAAATATCTAACAGATAACATAAAAGAAAATTAATAGTCAGTCTGTTCAAACCAGGCTGAAGGCTCGTTTGAACCTAATTCACTCCACCATAAGCAACGACAAGCTTTGGCTGAAGCAACTAGGCAAAATGAGGAGTGAGGTAATTTTCCATTGATTTTCTAGCTGAGACAATACTATAAGCGGAACAATTCCACGAAAGTGAAGCACAATGACTCCTCTAGTAACACTTATCGTAGCATTCAAAACGAAGAGACATTAACCAATGTGCATTATTCAGAATTGCTCATACCTCAGTAGCTTTCATATTATCACGGCCATGAGCAAAACCAAGATAGAAGTAAATGAAAGATACATTTTTCTTTATCCTGTACCAAAAGACAAAGGAAAAACATTTCAATCGACGGAAGACAAAAACTGTCCACAAACCATGCTTTATTCTTAAAATAATTTAAAAATTTCCAATTAATAAATGTTACTATTCAATAAGAGAGCTTTTTAAGATGAATATGTAATATGAGATGTGGTCCTGCACAAATTGTAATCACTACGCTATGATATGCATTTCATTAATGTATTATGTTATTATATTTCTATGTACCATACTACTTTAACGTATTAATTTATGTATATTTTCAAATGTATACATTTTTTATGTAAAAACTGTAATTTTAAAGTCGGATTTCAATCTAACCATAAGCTTTAAGCGGACGAGATACCAACTTGCAAACAGATTTTTCCTTTGCTCTGTTAGAGATGCAAGTTTTTTGTATGAATAAAGTATTCTAGTCTATTCTATTCTATTTAGGACATGGTAGCAGGAGCTAATTAATAGCAATAAGAGCGAAATTGTTTATAAATGCTTTCGAAAGAATCTTTCCACTTCGTGTCACATGTCTCGCATCTTATATCCCAATCTAAGAAGCAAAAGAATAGGAAAGAGGAATGAACCAAATCTGTTTCACGCATCTCCGACCGATACTCGCGCACTTCGTCTTCATGCTAATCAACACTTAGACACTCTCTCGAACATTACCCTGTTCTCCTCTCCAGCAACTCTCCTCGCAAAACTTCCCTAAGTTCCTCGAACGCTCCTCAAACTGATCCTCTTAGAAAATGAAGAAGTGAGGCTGTTGTCGCATATCCTCTTCCACTCTGAGTATTCGTGTTTTTGGATGGAAATTGTACTTTGGCACTCATTCCAGTTATGCTAAAAAAGGTATGAATTCGTATCCAAAAGCAAATGCCCTCCATTTTTCGAAATCTGTATTTTTAATTGTTGGTTGAAAGTTTTCGAGCTAATCGGAAACGTTCTGAAATAAGATTTCTCGGATTAATTTTCTTAGTTATTGATTTCAAAAGTATGTAGCCAATCTAAATTCTTATTTATCTATATAAATACATTGCAAGCCGCCTCTTGGGAAGGGGAAGGAGTTTATCATTATAAACGTAGTTTCAATCTTATAGTTAGATTCTGCGTCACTGTTATAAAGCTTTTTGCCTAAATTTATTTCTTTTCTATCTTAATGTAAAAGATTCCTAAACACTCTGATCTTTTGCACTACCTCGGCGAGTGGCAGGAGGTGCATGCAAGTCTTATTCCCTAATCTGTTGTTGTCGCGTATTTTTGCGAAGAAAATCTGTTATTCAAACGACTAATTTTAGCAATAGACTAGTTCTAGCATCTATTTTCCTGATTTTAATACATTATCGTATATGTCCATGTAACAGAGAGGACACACATTATCAGCAACGTCCTCCGTAAACGCACTATCTTTATAAATCATTAAACAAATTATACTTCAAATCTTCCTACTTCTAATTGTAAGTTGAATAACCAAGTTATCATTTATTTATTTACTTACACTATATATTATTGATCACTTAACACTCTAGGAATGCTTAGAGTAATTCAACATATACATTGGTACCTCGACTTACGAACCGCTCAACATACTAACTTTATTACGAATGATTTTCGTACTCCATTATGGCCTCGAACGAATGAAGTTCTTAAGGTACCACTGTACTGTATTTCGTCAAAATAGAAAATTACATCTACATCTACATTAGTACCCTGCAAGCCGCCTTTCGGCGTGTGGCAGGGCAAGCAGCAACGTACAAATTACGTTCTATATGTAAAATTGTTGAAATTACACATGCGTAAACAAACTTAAAGAAGCGCTAAAAGGAAAACAAACCTATTTAAAATTTTTGAGACTTTTTTTCGAAGTCTAAGACAGAAAATGTGGCTCAGTGGCGTATTCTGAGGTCCCGACATTGAATCAGAGCAGAGTTGTTTTTGTTGTGTTGATTAGTGCTATACAAGGGTGTTATGCAAGGGTGAATTGAATAAGCGGTCTTGTAAAATTCGCTTGAAACAAATTCGTGATTATTATTAAAATTAGAAAGACGTCCGCAGAAGTCCTGTAGGAACCCTTTCGAAGGCGAAGACAGGTTCCAAATGTTATGCGGATTCTGTAATATTACAGTTTCTGATCACATCGACTTAAATAATTCAGACATTTAGATAATTCAGTCATTATTTTGCGGAACCATTCTTTTCCTTTGAAAAATGCCGTTACTATTCCGACACCTACATTTAATTTTCTGTTAAAATTATTAAAATCTTGAATATAATATTTTCAATTAGATACTATTTAAATAGTGTTTCGAAGGCCCCCGATTTTTATGAATGAATTCTGATAAAATCTGTGTAATTCGACCTAATTCTCCGCTACCATGTTCACATTCACATAGACTGAGACAAAATGGAAAATCTGTTTTTGTATTTTGGAATCACTAATACAACGTGACGTCAGATAAAAGGAACTTTAAAATTAATGTCCATCCCTTTGATGGATATGGCTTACCCAGGTGGCACACACCGGGTAAATGCGATGGACCCAGTCCTAGCATGAATGTACGTTTTCCCTGCCATTGATTACCTCTGATGCTTTGGGAAAAAATATCTACTCTTTGTTATTAATAGGGGAAAGAACATATGTCTTCTTTATGTATGATTAAACTTGGTTTCTATCTGAAATTGAAATAATTCATTCGCATCTATATCAAACAGCTTAGAGATGTCTAATTTTCAGGATCACAGCGCTGTTATGATCCGAATTATCTATTGTTGATAAATTCTTACACATAATTCTTAAATACCCTCTCTTATATAAGGATTCTTATGTTTTAAGTCGCATGGGTTTTAATGCGCTTTTTATATTAAATTAGTGACGTAATTATTACGTTATGCATCTTCAAGTACTTTTTTGTTTGTGTAGTTTTTGTATTCATCCATTATTTGCTTAAATGCAATGAGTTTGAATTTGTACAAATATTACTAGCAAAGTAATTTTTCTGGATGTCATTGACTATAAATATTTAGGAATTCTACGGATTTTGCTTTTTTTACCTTACTTACCGTTAATTATTTATTTCGTTGTGTATTTGATTTTTCTACCTTGTTTTCCATTTAATTGAATATATATGTTGATGAATCGACGAGGCATGTATACTGATCTGATGTTTCTTTCACATCTGTCAACAATCGCTATGTTAATGCAGGTTTCTCGCACCCGATTTCTTAGTTGGAGTTTACCTGATTTGATAATTTTCCCTAAGTATCAATTAGGTACTTCAGTACCACGTTTCTTCTCTTTTTTGTTTCTCCAGCTATCTCTTTCAAATAAACTTATATTAAGGATAAAGATGGATTAGATGGAAGAAAAATGCGGGACATTACTTTTTGACAATCACTTGTACTAAGTAGTCAGATTACGCTATTGCGAAAGACGTCTTTCATAATTATTCCAATCATAGTACCCTCCCTATTTAGTCCACGTCCTTTAAACCGACAACTTCCATGAAATTTGAAGTATTTTCTAAGAAAGGTAAAGGTTGAAATTTACACTCAGGAATCAATAGCAGAATATCTCATCTATTCATTCTCAAGAGCAGCACATTTCCGCGCAGCAATTGGAATGCTGGACCCGACAGAAGCGTCTGCCAACCAACTGGACCCGACTGATTCAAGCCCTCCTATTTCTCCCTCCTTCATTTCCACGTTTCCTTTGGCGCTTTCCTTGCTCATTTTCCTTTATCGCCCTTCAAACGTGCGCTCAACTCATTGCTCTCTTCCCTTCCTTCGATGAAATACCATTTGGAACCTCTTTCGTCTCTCTTTCGCTCTTGATCAAGCGACCTCTTTTTTATTCTTCTCAACTGGACACGTTATATTGCAATTAGGCGATAAACCGAGCGAAAGTAAAGAATCTGAAGTCATATCCTGAAGAAAGAATAATTTTCTTAATAATGTTCTTTCACATTAATCAATTTCACAAATTAGAAAAAAAATAGCAACGACCTTAGGGATACCATCTCTCACTGAACGTTTAAAGCACAATGAACTTCATTTTTTTCAGAATATTCTGAAGGGAAAATACAGGACTAATGATTTGAAATCCGTTTTCCCTCTGTGTGCCTTCCCGTCCGATTAAACTCTTTATTTCATTGTTCTCTATTTGCCATCCTTAAACGACCCTTTCTCCACCGCTTCTGTACATTATCTCTTTCTCATTAGACCCATTTGTATGATTTTTCACTCAAGTATGACTTAGATTGTCATCTGTACTTTTATTTAAAATTGTTGTTGTATAATGAGTTTCATTCTCTAGCTCTATATTTGTCTTTATATGATTTTTATTTATTTCTTTTAAAATTGCATACTTTTAGTTCCATGGTTAATTTTTTTCAGTCCATTTTAAAGGCATTGTGCTATTTACGGGTTTATTTTAAATAAATGAATATTACTTCGCAAATACTTATCGTGCTACCTCGGATGAAGAAAAAGAGCAAATTCCTTATAAATTTCATAGTTAATTGAACGAGACTTAACGTTAACCATTACAAAATTATTCTTTAAAGTTTTCAATGTAAATATTATCAAATTTAAGTCCAATATTGGAAACAAATTTACATTTGTAAAACAGTTTAAAGCTGTAATGGTATATAAATAAGTCAAAATCTGTTATTACGTCCGTTTTCCCGTTTCCCTCTCTACTTCGAGAACTGTTTGAGATATGAGACAAAATGCATTCTGTTTACTTGAGGTTGAAAGGCACAGGAAAGCTATTCTCATCTCATTTTGGAAGTTGGACAACCAAATGTTGTCCAACATTCAAGATTAGCACATTTTTCATACACTACTAAATGGTTGGATGTGTGTCTCCGCGATTCGTTAGTGCAAATCATTCGCAACTGCAAATGCTAAAATCTTATAAAATTTCTTCCTATTCATATAGTATCATTCTATCATTGAATCTTACCGTGTATTTTACATGGGCCTCATCTCCTAATGTTTGTTGTAATAAAAAATGCCTGTTTGACGGTTAGTTTACAACCTCAAAATTTAAGAACATTTTCGATCATTTTATCAAAATTTTCGCAATTTTGAACAGAAGAAAATATTTGACGACCAAAATAAGAATTTTATTCAATTTTCTTCTCTACATTTAGATAATTCCAATTAAATTTTGCGGAACCATTCTTTTCCTTTGAAAAATGCCGTTACTATTCCGACACCTACATTTAATTTTCTGTTAAAATTATTAAAATCTTGAATAGAAACAGTTTCAAACGCCTGGAGTAGATCCGAGGACAGTTAAGTGAGTAAGAAGTAGCATATTATCTGTCCGGGGAAGATATAGGAGGCATTCTTTCCATCACTTTGTGTGGCCGGTGCTTCTATGAAGCCGCGACAGCGAACGATGCCACCATGTGGACGAAATCGCAAAGTCCTTGCCCACAAAGTATCCCGAATGGCTTGGAGAAATGCTCTGCCGGGATAACTTAACGGACAGAGCACCCGACCGGCAATTGGGAGACCCGGGTTCGATTCCCGATCCCGTCAGGATTTTTTCAAGTCCAATCTTCCTTGGGATTCAAAGTTTGAAAGTTGTCCAACATCTTGTTCTCGATTTAATGGCAAACATACACACACATACAAACTTTCTACTTTATATATAAGATATACGAAGATACATACAATGAAGATATGAAAATATCCGTTACCTTTGGAGCAAACATTTTGTATTGACTGGATAACTCATCTTATCCTACCTCTGGTATCACTCAGAAACATTGTATCAGTAATTTTTTTTCCTACTAATCCTATATGATTACTTTCTGTTGGTTCTTGTATCACTTCCCTTGTCCCATTATCTCTTCATGTCATCTATCTCTCTCGCACGCAGATATTTGGTAGCGCGAGACCCATTTGTTGACTGTTTCAAAGGGTAGGATTATCGTGTCAATCAAGGACCGATTCTCTCTCTCGCTGTTCGATTTGTTTTCAATTGCCACTCTCACTTCCCCCCGCGCTCACAAATCTTTCCTCTGGTTAACATCGCCCCCCTCGACGCTATTAATCTCTTTCAAGTTCGTAATGACATCTTCTTTCTTTAACGGAAATTGATGGAACGATTTCGACTCGAATTCGAGAGGACGATTCGGTTTCAAAAGTTTTGTTGCGACAGTTCGACTGAAAGGGACGGAAAAACGAATTGGCCAACCATGATACGCTTAACTGTAATGTTGATGGAATCTCGATACATATTTAAGGGAATAATTGCGAGTAACGATTGAGCAGATGCAAACCACTGTTTTTTGTGCAAGATATGACACACTTATTAGTATCGTGTTTGTTGCTGTCTTTTCGTCTAGGGAAATAAGCCTGATTTTTTAAAGGAGTTGTACTGCACCTCCTGCTTCTGAAAAAGGCATTAAAGAACTTCCCACACTTTACTTAAAAATATCTAAAAACTTTCCAATTAATAAATGTTACTATTAATAAAATAATTCTTTGAAGATATTGATATGAATATGTAATATGATGTGTGGTCCTACACAAATGGAAATCACTACGCTATATTATGTATTTTATTTATGTACTAGCTGAAGTGCCCGTTGATTCTCAACGCGGAAAATAGATGTCGGAATATATGTAGTATACCTATTTGTACAAAAGAGAAAATAACACCTCGAATCATCTCGTAGTTTAGTCCAACGGGACAGGTTATCGAAAACAAAAATTTTCTAATCAAAGTTCGAGGCCGAAACCTACAATCAACAATAAGAATGTGAATGATTATGGAATTTCCCTCTTAATATTAATATGTCTCAAAGTAATGGTTAAGTTTGCAAGATTTTCAACTTCCATTTCTGGTAACTTTAATCGTACAATTGTCAAGAGTCCGAAATGATAAATAAAAAGTTACTCCTTTATCACCACTAATTTATTACGGTGATACGCATGTTTGTTGCCCCTGTAATTCGTTACTACAAATTGTCCGTGACTGTAATAATTATAATCTCTGAAAATTTTCATCCTCTTCATATCGTCATTTGCTTATAAAAAGGCCTAAATACAAATGCATTCTTATGGGAAAACGCCTGAACTCGGAATCAACAATCGCATTGGTCGTCAGGGGGACGGGTTGTTTACAACCTCAAAATTTCACAAAATATTCGCATGTTTTACCTAAATTCTCGCAATTTCGAAACTAAAGCTTTATTCTACGATAATAATAAGAATCAGTATTCAATTTCTCTTCTTTTGATACTTATTTTGACTTTATACGAATGTTCCTTCTAATTTAATTTTGCAAAAGAAATAAAGTCTGTACCCGATAAAATCGAACTTTACATGTATTTCTTATGGAAATCTATCTGAACGATCTTGGTTCAAACCCAGCAAATTTTGCGAATGAAAAGTTGACAGTATTTCCTTCCGGCTCACGGAGAACACGTATGCAAAGTTTGATGCAAATCGGACAAACGGTGTGGACTCTAATCGCGAACAAACAAACAAACAAACCCACAAAAACACAGAATTTCTGATTTATATATATAGATTATATTATTTCTATATATCATGCTACTTTTATATATTATTGTATGTATTTTTTTCAAATTTATACATTTGTAATGTAAAAGCTGTAATTTTAAAGTCTGATTGCAATCTAACCATAAACTTTAAACGGACGAGATACCAACTTGCAAACAGATTTTTCCTTTGCTGTGTTAGAGATGCAAGTGTTCTGTGCCATTCAATATTAGATTAAATAAAGGATTGAAAGTTAACTAAATATTCGAAAATTATACTATGAACGTTTTCAACAAGAAAAACACAACTTTTCTAGAAAATGTTGATGCATGGTGTAGATTCTGAATATCTTTCATACCAAGAGAAATATTCCACATCTAGTTCATTTGGTTAAGGAAACAAGAAAGTGGTTACAGAGCGGTATTGACATTCAAAGGTTTTATAGCATATACAAACGCACTAAAAGTGTTTTTCCAGCAATTTGAAAGCTTTAAGTGATCTTTTAGAGAAACGGAGTTATTAACGCTGCTAAATATGCTCTGAAAGCCCTCAGAATTTTCATCTGTTCTCTTTAATTATTCCTTCAGAGCCTTTCCTCAATTTAAAGGATGATATCGTATTCTAATTGGGGAATAAACGTAACGGACGGTTGGGCGACGTGGAAAAATGAAAGTTGGTGAAGGTGCATTCGGAGAATTTCATACTTTCGATCCAGTTGGTGACACATTGTGCATTCGACGGACGTTGTATGCTTCTTTTTTTATTGTACCACGAAAATAACAAAGGGATAGTAATGCATAGATAACTAAGAAAGCTTGTCGTCATATAACTCAAAGATAATTTCGGTGTTTCTTGAAGAGAAGGCATTTTATATGACTTTCAGCCCTCATGAACGCTTCATTAGCTGCTTTACCACCTTCATATCTTCTACTAACAATTTTGAAAAGGTCGGCATTTTTATTTTTAATTTCGTACTCCTATGTTACTCTAATAACTACTTTAACTGCTTCCAAATCAAAATCAATCTTTATTTTATTTCTGCATTCTTTTTATACTTTTATGTTATTTACTAGTACGGAATAAAATATATCCCAATATTTTAAGATTCTCGAAAAACATCTTCAAGAATTTTTGTCGTACGTTATTGATTTAATCATGCGACTGTCGAAAACGAGCGAGAAAACAATTTGCAGCTATTTTTAGATGGAAAGCTACTCAAAGTGTTCTGAAAGAAAACATCTTTCGTTCAGACATGGCTCACTTTTTATTACTCACAGTTTTAATCAACTAAATTATGTTAACTATAGTATAACCTATCCAGGAATGCATGGAGTAACATGCATGGAGGACTTAATGGTATGTACATACTTGGGTTAATTCGTATGATTACTCAATTTGTTATCTAAATTTAATTAATATTCATTTAGTTACATTTTCTCACATTGATCATTTGAAAGAAATGTTTTTGCTTAGATAGATAGCAGACAGAGATACGTCTCATTTCGTAGTTTTTACTTCTCAAACCTAAGTCCAAAATAATGTTTCGACGAACTTTAACACCCACATCTTATTATTTCTCTCAAATCTAAGAATTCTTCAATTTCGTCTCACGAAGACAGCTCTGTAAATAACTCACTGTTTAAATTAATATTACATTGTCATAGAATGTATCTAAGTCACCGTGAATGACATAGTAATAAAAACAGTAAAAAACTATGGTAATAGAATCTTCCGCTCGGTAACATTGCCAATTAATTACTAACAGGTAATGTCTCCTGCAGCATAAAACGTTTCAGCGGTTACCTTTGCGATAGCCTTGTATCCATTGCTCAAAGCTCGTTTTTAAAAGAGAGGAAACCAAGTTCCTTTTAGGATTCTTCGATCAACTTGGTTTGGAGGGAATTATCAAAGGATAAGGGCATTGATCTTTATATTTCATTGAGAGCCTTTCTCTCCAAAGAAAGGTAGTTTGAAAGCAAGAATATCTTTCAGAATACTGCAACCCTGCGTTGCTTTACAATAAATATTAACGCCGCTCCTGTCAAATACGTCTCATTAAATCAAACGGTCTCAGAATACTGAAAAAGTTGATTAAATATCAAGAGTACACATATATAATGAAGAAAAACATCAGCTATGAACTTTATGAAAAGAGTAGCTCACAGAGAAAAGTTCTGCTTATACTTCAAAAGTCCAAACAGTCAATTTCTTTGAATCGTCATAATAATGGTTTAGTTGACTTAAATGGAGACTAATATATAGATTTTGTGAGTGTGTGAATTATACAGGTTAGCTGGACCTAAAGGAATGGTTGACTAGATTTCGACAGTAAAGGATATTGAAATTAATGTACATCTTAACTTATTCATCAATGCTGTTCAGAGTGAGGCTATCAACTTATGAAATAGGTTTTTACGGAAAACTGTAGTCTTGTGTGCTGTTACGAATTGCACACTATACTTAGATTTTATGACGAATTGGTTGACCTTCGGAAAATGAACACAGGAAGTTTCTTTCCCAAGGAAGGAGGCGCAACTTTCCCAAGGAAATTACAAGCGTAAATTCCGTTCCGTCTGACTTAATGTACACTCGGAAGTTCATTAACTTACTTCAGTCATGCTACTGATTCATTTCGTGTACAATAATCCCAATGACAGTTGTAACAATGAATTATCAATATTTTCATTCCTACGATGAACTATGGGCTCATTCATTTCTACGATGCGCTTATTCTATTTTAAAATAGGAAAAGTTTCTTTAACTTTCTCTTTCACAGGATTAAAAACTTACGAGTCTTTATTTTAACCAACTCCTCTTTTCCAAACAAAACCCGATTATGCAAATCAGCTTATAAATCCACAGCACAAGGGGTATCGCTTTCCCCGAAACATAAATTAGAATAAATTTCCTTCCAAATTTAAAGAAAAAACTTGAGATTTGGAAGTCCAGAGCTTTTGTGATGAATATGAAGAGGAGACGGATCGAATGCCTCTGTTCGGATGGCATTATTCACGCTTAAAGGCTGCATTACAGTTTGACGCCTTCCACAAACCTTCGCGAAATCCCAACACATTTCTCCAGCCTCTATCCATTAATGGTAAGCTGTTCCTTTCTCCACCGCCCACTGCATCTCCTCGTGCCCAATCCCTAGCAATCAATCCGCGGATCACACTTCCCCTTCATTATTGCCAATCCAACCCTCTCATTATCGGTATCAAATCCCACCACACCCTGTGGACATGATTAACGTCAGCTCAGTTCATTGATCACCAGCGCATTATTTTTTTCCTAGGTCAAGACTTGCTTCATCGTCATTCGCGAGGGTTTTATGTTCTCCTATTCATTCAAATTAATATTTTTCATTTTATTTAAACTGTTCAAATGGTAGAGAAATATTTGCAGCTCCAATAACGCCCGAGTAAGCATAATTTATTTAAATATATCAAACTAATAAATATAATGTAATATATAAACTAGTGCACACACTAAAAACTATTACAGCACTAATACACATTAGTACCGTAATATATATGTATATAGTTAATCATTATTTAAACAATAAATATAGTAACATATTGCTATAATTATAGTTAGCATTTTCGTTGTTCATACTGTTTAGTCTTTTATTATTTTAGCAATCCGAGGAATCGGTAATTACTTTTTCATTTTATCTCCGAAATCTGTAAATTGCTTTAAAATATATATAAATATCAAACCACCGATCAAAGTCAAAAATTATAGAATAACATATTGTTAATATCGACAAGTGCGAGTATACGAACACAAAGAAGTAAAACTAATTCCAGTAAAAGTATTCACTGCACAGTCATTTACTCAAAATATTGTAAAATGTTGTCTTCTAGTATCTAAGTATTTAGAAATTGAATTATAAAATGTGAGATAACTACTTATATAGAGTTGCAGACTAAAGATTAAAACCAAATTGAATTCAAGAAATTTTATAATGATGTTATAAAGTGATATTTTGGCCATGAAGATGAAATTTTGCAGAATGTTTTCAGATTAATAGTTTGTTTATATTATTTCGCAAGGCCTATTTTGAACTTTATAAACAAAACCGAAGCTTGCGAGTGTAAACTAACTGATGGTTGGATGAATATATGCCGCATCCTCCTATGTCAACGAGCACAGGCGTTCTTGTCCCTCCGGCCAAACTGTGGTTATACTCGTAAGTAACTTTTCCTCGCCATTACGTTTTTTGAAACGCATTCTTATCATCGCAGTTTAAGATGGATTGCCTAAGCACATCACATTTTTTCTCTCTAAGTGACTCGTTCTGAAAACTTGCACAGTTCTGTATCTGATATAGACTGCGATACGTGCTTCGGACCTTTCACCCGTTGAAAGTGTAGCACGTTCTCTTTATAACTGCTTTATCTCGGCTACGCTCTTTCTCCCCGAAAAATATGTCGACGCCAATTTCGTTTTAAAGAGAACATATCCTCAGCTCTCCTTTAAATCTCCCAGAATTCTCCTTTGCTTTCGGTGAAAAGGCTTTTTCATTCTCATGCTTTTTTTCCGCACGGATGTCTCGAATATCTTTCCCTTGATTTGATCGATGAAAGAAGACGGCAGTGCAGCGCGTGTTTAAAGATCTTAATCGAGTGATTCTTCGATGAGCAAAGAGGTAAGGAGAGAGAGGCGACTGAGAATGTATGGATTACTGCTTTCTCAACCGATTCCCTCAGGAAAGAATGACATCTCAAATCCTTCCGATTAATAACTACTACAAAAATAACATTAATAATTAATTTTTAGAAAAATTATCCTTTAGATTTATCAATCAAATCAAGGAACTAAAACCGATTAAATAAATTGGAATTAGTTTGAATTACACCCTGCACTCACTAACGAGATCCCAATGATGATCATAAATATTTATACAGCATTCACTACAGGGCCATTCCATGTCAAGTGGACCAATTTTACAGAAGTGCCCCGCTCGACTATAACCGATTTCAATGAAATTTTTTGTGAACATAACTTCATATCCTCTATGAACATTGGTCAAGTTTTACATCCACCGATGAAATATTTGCAGAGATATAGTCCTTTGTTTGACCCCCTACCGCAGCCTTCTACAATTAGACATCGATATTTAGCAACTTTGAGACGTTATATCAGGCAGTATTCCGTTGAGGAAAACAAAACTTGGTATTCTTATAGAACCTATATTTCTCTATTACACAAAATAATAAGAAATATTTTATGAGCGAAATCTACGAAGAAACCTTGATGCAAAATCGGCCCAAACAATTTTGGCTCGAAAAAAATTTAAAGTTTGGCATTTTATATCTTGTAACATAATCATAATATAAACAACAAAGGAAAATGATCATAAATCTTATTTTAGTCGTGAATCATTCATATAATTTCGAAATTGCGAGAACTTTGATAAAATACACGGAAAATTCGTAAACTTTTCCGGAAATAAACAACCCATCCCTTTGACGACCAAGTCAATTGTTTTACATTGATTTCATGAGATGTCCCATATAAATGCACGGGGATAACCAGTTACTATACTTTTCCATAAGAAATGTACGTAAAATAGGTTTTCTTTACCTGCAGAGGTTGTTTTTTTTACAAAATAAATTAAAAACAATAGTCCTACGAAATCAAGAGAAGTGTCAAAAGAAAAGAAAATGATCATAGATTCTTATTTTAGTCGTGAAATATAGATGTAGATCCGAAATTTCGTAGATTTTGATAAAACACACAGAAATTTCGTAAAATATTTGGAAAATAAACAACCCATCCTTTTGACGAAAGTAGGCTTTCATGATTTGAAAACAGTAGAATAAATATTATATGATAAGAAATATATTGAGTTATTATGATCTTACGGCAGAATTTTTTTGTGCTTAGGAGGACCAGATATATACGATAAAAGACATATGTTTTTAAACAAAATTAAGTTCCGACATGCTTGACGAGGGCGTTAACTAGTTTTGATATAAAAAAGTGAAAGAGGAAAGGGTTCAAAAGAAATGGAGATGAAGGAGGCGTAAGTAAGGAAGAGGAAAACGTTCGAAAAGGTTCGAAGAGAGGATCGAAGCTGATTCTTGGACATTAAGGGAGATTTCTTTGAAGCAAAATCTTTTATTCTTAGAAATAAAAGGTGTGCTACTTCTTTTAGAGGAAGTTTATTCAAACGACCGGTTTCGGCGATTGATCGTCATGTTCGTGTGAAGAATATTGCAAAGGGAGCATATTTAACAAGGAGGAAAGGGTGTGGGGTAGGAGGGAAGGAATGGGAGGGAATTATAAGGGGGAGATTGCAAAGGGGCAAGTTGTTGGAGAGAATATTGCAGTAGTCCTTTACAATATCAAGGCCACATCTGTTGAATTTCTTTTATTCTTCTTCCGCTTTCTAACATTCTCTCCATTTCCGAGAACCATTCGAGGTGCAAATCAAAAAAAGAAACGAGTCCGTCGGAAAACAAAGATACTTCTAACAATACTTCTTAAACTCCACCAAAGAGCTATGTTAATCACCCTTCAAGGATGTCGGGATATGTAGAGAAGCCACATTCCGACATGAGCTAAATTCCGACACCCGAGTGCATTACTTAAAGTAGTGAAATTGACGGATAGTTGTTGATAAATGACAAGATACGTAATAATTTAGGTTTTTTAGTTTACGGTTAAAATATCTACAGGAATTAACGATCGGATCGGATTTCCAGCGCAATTTATCAAAAGGTTCTGTTTCACCGCCATTGGGTGAATGCAACTGTAACATGACGCCGCAAAAAGTTGATATTTGGATTCTCTGACGGCGAAAGATGCTGACATTTGAACTCGCAAAATCATAAAATATGAATCCATCTCTTCAAGCTCCAATTGCCCTTTCAGACGCATAACTACAAAAAAGAAAGGGAGCATTAAAACCAACTTGTAACTCCATTAACTTTTCAAAGGTGTGCGTGAGCTTACAGATGAGATTTCAATGTTTAGTTTCAATGAATAATCTTTGACGGAAGCAACATTAATGTTAATGATTTATTCTTTGGCACATGACTGAATTTTGCTTTCGATATAATGCGTATTTGTGCTTTCAATCCTCAGGAAGTACTCTTTTATTACACTCTCATTATGCAGAGGAATTCTAAGATAACATTGTCAATGACAATTTCATTCCATTCCAATAAATTTCAATGCGATAAAAACAGTCGACAATCTCTCTCCACTGCGAAAAAGCCTCTTTCTCGGATAGGAAAGAAAAATAACAGGTAGCCTAAGTACCCGACTACAGAAGTTGGTTTTCGGAACTTCAATTTTGTATTCCTATTACGGGTACAAGAAACAGGGTAGGAAGCAAACCATTATTCTTTCAAGGGAAGAAAAGCGCATAGAAAAGCAATCTCCGAAAATTGAAACATAACGGACGCTCTTCTTTCTACGGTGTTTCCATTTGAATTCCCGCAATCAGTAAAGCGCTGTGGTTTCAAAACAGAAGAAAAACACCGAAACGTCTTCTACGTCAATTTTACACATTGATCGCTATAAGTTACGGATCTATCTTTTTTAAAAATTACTCGTATCTTGGAATATGATGGACAAAATTACAATTTCAGTATCCTCAATGCGTTTCAAAGAATGCGGGAGTGCCAAATTTCCAAAATTACGATCACTTGTAATTCCTCTTTACAAATGTTTCAAAATCTAGGAGAAGGCACTTAGGCGCTATGAAAATAGACGTTTCCAAGTAATGTTGTGTAAATTAAGCATTAAATGATGTTAATTCAGGCCAAAGAATAAATATAAATCGTGGAATTATATATTACACTTATAAGCTCTCGACTTAAAGTTGGATATTTAGTTCAATGAAAAAAATCTGCCTCCGTTCTCAGAAAATGTCCCTTTCTCGATTGGAAAAGAAAAATAGCCTCGACTGCAGAAGTTGGTGTTCACTGTGGAAGTGAAATCTGTGGAAGAAATCGCATTTCTTTTTTATCGAACGAAATATGAATAATTTCCAACAGCTATCTCCAGAATTAATTTAATTAAAATTTGGTCATTTTCTTTGAAAGGTAGATTATTTACTTCCAATTATGAGAAGTTTACGAACGTAAACAGCTTCTTGAATTGCAAAAAAAATGAATTTCTAACTACCGCTCATTCGATGTTAGAGAGATGAATTTTAAGAATAAATTAAACCTATATATATAAAGCAGAAATTCTGTAGGTTTGTGTGTTTGTTTGCCCGCGATTGGAGTCCACACCGTTTGTCCGAATTGCATCAAACTTTGCGTACCTGTTCTCCGTGAGCCCGAAGGAAGTACTGTCAACTTTTCATTCGCAAAATTTGCTGGGTTTGAACCAAGATCCTTCAGATAGATTTCCATAAGAAATGCATGTAAAGTTCGATTTTATCGGTTGCAGACTTTATTTCTTTAGCAAAATTAAATAAGAAGGAATAGTCGCATAAGATCGAGATAAGTACCAAAAGAAGGGAAATTGAATACAGATTCTTATTATTGTCGTAGAATAAAGCTTTCGTTTCGAAATTGCGAGAATTTAGATAAAATATGCGAATATTTTGTGAAATTTTGAGGTTGTAAACAACCCGTCCCCCTGACGACCAATGCGATTGTTGATTCCGAGTTCATGCATTTTCCCATAAGAATGCATTTGTATGTTAGCCCGTTTAGAAGCAAATGACGATATGAAGAGGATGAAAATTTTCAGAGATTTTAATTATATCAGTCACGAACAATTTGTAGTGATGAATTACAGGGGCAACAAACATGGGTAGGACCGTAATCAATTAGTAGAAATGGAGGAGTAACTTTTTGTTTATCAGTTCGGGAGTTGAAAATCTTACAAACTTAACCATTAGTTTGAGACATGTTAATAATAAGAGGGAAATTACATAATGATTCACATTCTTATTGTTGATTGTAGATTTCGGCCTCGAACTTTGATTAGTTAATTTTTGTTTTCAATAACCTGTTCCATTGGACTAAACTAAGATGCGAGATGTTATTTTCTCTCATACACAAATAGATATACTATATTTAATCCGATCCATCTATTTTCCCCGTTGAGAATCAATGGGCACTTCAGCTAGTTAATGAAGAAAAAGTACTACATAGTTTAGCCAACCCGATTTTCTAACTGAATAGGATTCCTTCTTCCACCACGTTTACACTGGCAATCTTATAATTTCATAAACTCTCCTATTTTTCGTATTCCTCGGCATCATACTTATATCTATAATTCTACTTTCACCCTATCCGTTGACCTTTGGTTGATTCAGTTTCAAATTATCCTTAATAGAAATATTAATCTCATTTACGTTACAACTTAGCGTTGGTCTATCTTGCTCCTTCTTTCCAAAATAAATAAATAAAAGAAATATACCCTTAATAGTTTCAAATAGAAGACAAAATTTGCCTATAAATAAAGACTGTAAGTTTTAAACATTTTTAATAGTATAAATACCTATATATCCATTATATATAACTTATGGAAATAAATTTGAATAAAAGTATCCAAATGTAATCCGAAAGGGTTTCGAAAACCGGGTTTGAAATCAAACATATTCGTGATGTTGTAGGTTTACGTATCATGTTCACTGGTGGGGATTAATCAACTCCTGCATTTCAAATTGCGTACTCCACTATTCTGGCCAATTAAGATTGTTATTAATCAAACCGTTTGCTTGCTCAATCGATCTTCTTCACTTGCCGACTTATTTTTCACGACCTTGACACTTTTGGTCCGGCAATTTTAAGTATGTAAACGCTCTGAGCTGGGATCGCATCCAAATAGGTTTTAAAGGAAAACGTTACATCATCTCAAGACCTAAATTTCTCCAAAGATCATATTACTTCAACTAGAACTTTGTTAAATCATTCTCATTAAAATGTTTACAGTAATTGACATTTATTCTTATATATTTCAGGAAGAATTTTCTTTCTAGCTTGTGCCAACCTTTCTGGAATTCAGCAAAAGCTGGCAGTTCAAGGATATCAAAGGTTGGAATAAGAAAATCTTATGATGGTGACTGAATAATTAATGAAGAATGTCTGCTTTATCTGTACTCAGTAGCGCAGCCAGGATGGGGGGTCCGAGACAGTCGAGAGAACGAAAATATGCCTACATTACAGGGGCAGGCTTATTCATACACATCTCACAAGAGATATTACAAAAACTCCATTCAAAAACATTAATTGGAAAGAAAATGAAGAGATTTACACGGTCATGTAGCAAAATAATCGATCTTTCTGAGATTGGGGATTGTGATATCTTTCTTAAAGAATTTAACCTACTTGGGGGGGGGTAAACATTAACCACCCTTCGCTGCACCACTGGCTATACTAAATGATTGTTTCTTGCGGATAAATAATCATGCCAATTGATAAAAATTGTATTTGACAAGAATGAGATAGCAAGAGATACGTAAAGGCAAGAAAAATCTGTATAAATATGGCGAATGAAAATCTTAGGAATACGAAGGAATGAAATAATGTAAGAATTGGTGTAGGCGTAGGTCTAAGGCGTAAAAAGTGTGCAAATACAGGAAGAGAAAAATGACGGAGGAGTGAAGGAAATCGCTCATGGCCTGAGTATATTGGCCACTCATTCGTGGTTTTCAGCTAGCCTTATGTTATCACGTCATTCTTATTCCTGTTGTTTTACTTTCTTAGGGAGACGGGTATTCTGCGGTTAACCAAAACTTCACGCCATTTTCTCCGATAATTAGTAATATTTTTTCTTGTTTATACTGGTAAATGCCCCCGTCAAGCATGACGGTACTTAATTTAGTTTAGAATTATATCTATTATCGTATACATCTGGTCCTCCTAAGCACAAGAAAATCTGACGTAAGATGATAATAACTCGCTTTATTTCTTATCATATAAATTATTTATTATATTTATTCTACTGTTTTCAACTCATAAGGGCCTACTTTACGTAACTTTCTTATAAAAATTATAAGAACTGATCATCCCCGTGCACTTATAAGAGATAATTCATGAAATCAGCATTCGACAATGGCCTTAGTCGTCAGAGGGATGGGTTGTTTATTTCCCAAATATTTTACGAAATTTCCGTGCGTTTTATCATAATCTTCAAAAGCCTTGTCGTTGCAACAAATTCCATCTTTCCATCGCTGACCTTTAAATTTCCTCACACCCATTAAAATGTTTATGTCATTCAAGAACTTCTTTCTCGGTCGTCCTCTTCCTCCCATACTAAGGGTTCTTCCCTTCACTGAATCCATTAAAATTATTTCAAATCAATTCGAAACAAGATTGGAAATGTTCTATAAAAACCTGCTACCTGCTTCGGCAATATATTTTCTTTATCCCGTACAAGATGGTATAAAATTAGAATCTATGCTCTTCTCCTCACTAATTGCCAAGGAATTATCTCAATCAAGCTAATCCAATAGTCCCCTCGTCGAATTCGAGCGACATGCATCTGACGAGAGATATGAGGCATTAATATTCTTGGAATAATATTGATTCGACTCACTCGATGGAGGAAAAGAGATGGATTCGGAATTTCTAATGAGGTTCGTGACGTCGGATCTTAAACAGGATGATAAGAAAAACCTACGTACCCTCTTCGCTTCCAAGCAGCACAACTCAAATGTGTTCAGCGAATGAGAAGATCTAATAATCTCTGATAGTTGACTCCTTTCTCGGCTTACATTGGTCACAAAACATCAGTTACAATTAATTATGCATGTTTCGTATGCTGACATAACAACACATTACTTTCTAGGAAGATTATCATCGCACTGCGCATAACTTAAAACGATATGGTTTGTATAAAATCTATTTTTCGAAATTAATTATGAATTTTTCTAAAGAAAATTGTATTGCAGCATAAGTAACCACGCATTAAAGGAATAGAGACGGATTAGAAATACAGAAAAACACTTAACTAAAAAAATGTACATATCGAAATCTCAACTGCAAATTCTTGTACAATATCATTAGAAGCAAGTCCATTTCATTCTCAATGCAGATGAACGCCATATTGCTGTCTTGGCTCAACGACAAACGCAGATGCTTCTTCATCAATTTCAACTTCGGGAATGATCGATTCCCAGTAGCAAAAGACACCGGAATTCTCCCAAAGCCATTTGCTTTAGGAAAGACTCCGATCAAATCTCTAGTTATGATACAGATCTTTGTGCCGGAAAATCTTTCGATGATTCCAATTTTTTTTCGGTTAAATCCACTGCACAAATATTCCTCTCTTGTTTTGAGTTATCCATAATTTTTTCCTCTTCTTGCTAATTTTAAACTTCACATCATAACCATTCCTAGATAAGACGTGTGTATTACACAGAAAGCAACAAACAATTTTGCTGTAATAATAGCAGTGGTTGGCAACGCTTCTACAGCCGCTCTTTAGATGCCGCAGCCGCCGAGGTGCGATGCATCCCTTACCCCCTAGGACAGCGAGGCTCTGCGGGTTGAGTAAAAACCCAATATTTCTACATATTATTCCAAAGTAAGAAGATATTTAAGCCACAAACTTTGATGGTAAAATTTTAACAACTATAAGAATCAGAAAAAATCTTAATAACAAAAGAAATTCCTCCGAGTACACCAATATCTGTAGTTTAGGTTTAATGAATCGAAGTCATCAACCCGTTGCTGAAATCCAGTTCGTAGGCGCAATTCATCGACCCGTTATGCTCTCGCAATCACCTATTCCTGGCAAATCGCGACTGCGAAAGATCTGCGGATTTGAAACTTCGCTTGTTTACGGACAAATTTTGGACGGGGCATTTATCACTTCATCGCTTACATTCCAGTATGTATATACCACTGACGGTAGTATATCTCTTTTATTCTAGATATTGGCTCTTCGCCAACATCTGAACATTTCCACGCATATTAACAAACCTCACTTTACCTTTAAAGTAATCACCGAACGAGCGGTTGAAACCGCGTTTTGGCATATACAGTAATCGGCTTCTGAACGCGGCTATTTCATAGAGTAATTTTAGTATGGAACAAATTTCAACGTCATCGACAAATTTTGCAAAACTGTAACTGAAATGAACATGTCTCGAGCGACGTCTATCAAAAATTATCCATCTCATCATTCGATTGTTTTTTTGAGTTTTGGTGCTTCAACAGCTGAGGTCATGTCGTAGTCCCCATCGGGAATTGAGACTGGGACCACTTTCACCAAAGGCGAACGTGTTACTCACTCGGATTTCTAGTAGCGCTTTTTCAAAACTGTAGTTGAATTTTTATCCGTAAACGGCCTCCTGATAGCCAAATGGGTAATCCGATCGCCTTTGGTGAACATGATCCAGGGTTCGATTCCTGATGGGAAATAACAGCCAATCCTATTAAAAGTAACAAGAAAATTTCTATTTCGAAAACGCAAATTTCAGAAATAAACATAACCAAACACTATTTTGATAATTCTGTGACAGGAACTTCAGGGAAAAGGGAAATCTTTCCATGCCTTCAGAGGTAAAGCTACGATGACACAATTTACCACATAACTTCTAAGGTTGATTTCCATAAAAAGAGGAATGTAGCTACAAAGATAAGGGACTACGGTCCATCCGAATGAAGATAATTTCGTGAAATGCTAGATATTTAATTCGCAAGGGCTTTCGAATACTGACACATTTTCAGCTAATAACCTGCATCGATAAGGATCTCCCTAATTATCTCCATAATCTATCCTTCACACGACGTACAGTTAAAAACTTCTGGTTAATGAGCTATTTGCCATCCTAATTTCGGAGAAACATAGCAGTGGTGCATACTCAGAAGATCAACATGCTTCGAGGATGATTTTATAGCTGACATATCAGATCGAAAGACAGGATTTGCGACCACCGAAATGGTTCTGCTATCTGAGCACCGCAACCCGATAACCTCAGAACTAATATACCATCGCGAAACATTCTCCGATTTTTCAGATTGAATGGAGTGAAACGACCTAGGCGGCTATGTTGTTCGAGTTCGTGCCAATGAATTGAGTGCACTTTTTCTTAGACTGCCTTTATAGCTTTGTCATAGAAAAATATGTATCATTTTTAGTTATGTATTAGAATATTAAATACGAGGCCAATTTTCCGGAGAATAATTGAAACTGTCTAAAATCAACCCAAAATATAATTTTCGAATAGCTGAATATAAAGTTTGGGAAAGTCTGCTGGCCAATTGATAACGCTAGTAAACTCCATGAAGTTCATAACTCATTTAAGATTTCTCAAGGAAATGTTCAGTTTTAATGTTGTCATCTACATCTACGTCTACATTAATGCCCTGCAAGCCGTCTTTCGGCGTGTGGCAGGGGGTCGTGGAACTCTTCTCTAAGTCTTACCTTTTTCTCTAACAATATCTTTTGCTCTTGTAGCTCATTAATCCTTTTGTCATCCAAGTATTCCAATATGGTTTCCAAATTGAAATAGTTCCCCTCGGAAGGAAAGCTCGGAAGGACTTAAAGACGGATTGATGTATAAAATTAGCTATGGTACATGTTTTTAGCTACTGAGCAATAAATTAACTTTGTATTAGTAAATACGCTTATATGTGGTTGATAGTAATTTAACTACTGTGGATGAAAAGTCTCACAGAATCAAACTGGATTTTTTACGGGGTAAATATATTATTCTCTATTTATCATACATGTCAAGCTTAATACGTTTTAAAATGTTAATAGGTTACACCATACAACATATTTAGTAATTTCATTAATACGTAATAAAAAGCTAATTTAGCTATTTTCTCCGGTAATTTTATTCCCAAGAGTACCGCAATTCAAATTCTCTTTTACTTTAATTATGCAGTATATGGATTGGATATTGATTAGAAAAATACGGAAAAGTGAACTTAAATTTCCATATTCTGTAAATTAATTATAATTGCAAGGTGTAGCCACGGTCATGAATTGCTTCACAAATGTTAAATGAAGTCTATAAAGTAAGCAGATATTTTCTGATGTCAACTGATTCAGCCAGGATTATAAACAGGCTCCTTTATATAATTGTATGCTGGATCATAAAGAAATTTCTGAAACTTCAAATACAAAATATTAGCTATGGAGACATGAGGTATTCTTATATTAGCTCCATCTGCTGGAAATTTTCATCCAATTTCCGCAGATTTAAAACTATTGATTTGTTAACGAAAAATTAGGCTTACTCCATTCGACATTAATGCGAAAATATTACTTTGATCATGATTAGGCGTGGTAGAAATACATATCCTTTGAACTATTCGGTGTTATTCTTAATTGTTTTTCATAGATTTTATGTACAATTTTGTTGTAGAACGACTTTTTTTCGTTGCGCCGTATTCACAATTCCTTCTCCGAAGGGCTCGAGCATTTCTTTTTACGATGGTATTTCAATGACGAGAGAGAATGTCCGACTGTTGTCAGAATGGCCTGCGGACTGCCGAAGTGGCACTTAAAGAACTCGAGGAGCGAATTCATTTGGAGAAAACGTCACCAGTGGATGTGCTGAATTTGGATGACCTTTGGATTGCGGACACGTATAATAGCCTTGAATGATTTGCGGAAGACACGTAACATAATTTTGATATTAGTCGGTATTCTCATTACATGTAAGATATGAAATTCGATTCTCTCCTCCGTCCGTATTCCATTAACTATCCAAAATAAAAGCTTAGGAGAAGAAATAATTTATTAATTCGTCTTAAAATGAAACATCTGAAAAAATAAGTAACACGTCAGATACCCGTTTTCTTTTTGATATATGCTTGAGAAATAAAAAAAATTTCGATGAGTGAGAGGACTGCACCGGAAAACCCTTTGTTAACAACGCTAATGCTGACCAATCGGCTTACCTATTCTATGACCTCTCCACGCGATCCTATTATCCGCCTTATCATAGGATATATATCCTGCATAAACACCCTCTTTGGATCGTAGCAACGGAAGTGGAGATTAATTAGTGAAGGCAGTCGAATCCCGACACAGCACCTAGAGGTTAGCTTCAATTTTGAGATGCTCAATGAAGTATTTCTTGAAGTTATTCTGACGTGCATTCAACCTTAAGTTATATGTTTTCCTAAAGTATAACCGCAACATTTTCAACGAGGTAATACGAGCAACCTTAAGACTGGAGCTAGTGAGACACATTATCTCATATATAGAGAGCTGCCTTCACTTTAAGTATTTTCGATCAGATATTCTTTCCTGGATATTCTTTCCAAGTACATATGTAAAATTAAGCTCACTCTAATCACTGGTCTCTGGTAAGTAATTCTACGAGTAGTAGTAGTATTCTTAAAAGTGCTTCGACAGCTTATGTCATTTCGCACGTAGGCTCCCAAGTGCGGGAGCCCAAGTAATGCTTTCATCCCTTTTGAAATACCTGTTTTAGAAGGAATGAACACCCAAAAAATTGAACACGTTTCTTAAGACTAAAACATTAAATTGCAATTGAACTCAATCAGCGTATCGAATCGTAGGAAGTCAACTTCATCGAATAAGAAGCGAACGCTTCAGAGACACTTTACTATCAGCGATGGATGAAAGCGGATCCAACTGAATATAGTTGAATGTTAAAAAAAGAAAAGTTCAGAATTTTCGCCGAAAAAAGTGTCGCAAAAAATTGCTTGGTTCCATACCGCAGAATAAAATTTGCGTTCAGTTCGCATCAGTAATCAAGGGAGCGAAGGGAAGGAGAGCGATTCGGGAGAGTGGCAGCGAAAGACTAATAAGCTCGTAGAGGGCATTGAAGAGATACCTCTACCGAGGTATAGGTTGAGCCCATATTTCCCGAGGCGAAAAGGTAATCGATGAAATGCGATATTTTACGAAAGGCGACGTAAAGGTTGAAGTAAATCATTTTTATTTTCTCAGTGGAGTGAGGGTGTGAAGTGGCCCGAAGAGAATGTCTCCTGGAGCGAGAAAACAAGATTCCGGGTGTGTTCAACTTTGGTCCAAAGCGTGGTCCCTCGGAAATGGTCTCAAGAAGCCCTTCCTTTTTGTAAAAGTACATTCATTCCCCGATCTCAAAGAAGGACATGTTCACTTTTGGCTCTCACGCACTCCTCGGGATTTTAAAAATACAAGCTGATCTCGCACAAGTACATTCAAAATATATTCAATGAGAGCAAATTCATTTACAGATATTTACTTTGCAATAAACAACGTTTGGTTGCTGCATACACTTAAAGAAATTGTATAGATAAGAACGTCATTCCCTCACCTCTTCTTTCTAATCCTTATTTATTAGTAAATAAATCCGAGATAGCAACGACAGTTGCCGAGGTTAACACAGAGAAAGCAAGAATTTTCCGATAAATTTCAAACAAATGGCGAATTATCAACAAAATGGGTATTTAAACGAATAATCATAACAAAAATAAAACATCTTCCATGTTTAACTTTAGAATGAACGAATTTGATAGAAATCCATTCAAATGTATGTATTTTAACGAATGAAGAAAGAAAGAAAAACTCTACGGAGGTGGCCGTGATAATGTAGAAATTCATGATATTACACAGACATTTACTTTTTCCACAGCAATATTGCTGTGGAAAAAGTAAATATCTGTGTAATATATATGAAGAGAGAAAGCCTTGAACTCTCAAAAATGAAGAAAAGCGTGCAATCTTACGGAAACACATCCTTACGACATGCGATAGAAATTTATTTCTTCAAACGATATCGTGAATTTCAACGTTCTATCTTATCGGAAAATGAATTTTTGAGTTTCCTTTCAATGTATTTCAACAGGAAAAATGCCTTATATGGGGCCTCCTAGGATCGAACCCATGATATCCAGGATTGATGTCTCAATTATTCCTTATTTACAAAGTCAGGGTCTTTACGCAAAGAAATCACCGGGTCAGTGAGGCTTTTAGTTTAGCCTCAGAATTTGTAACTTTTATACGGAGAAGCGTCTATATATAATACGTTCATGGTAAATACGACATTTATCAATCATAATTTTCTTATTATTATCGAAAACTCTTATCTAATTAAAATTAGGGATTTAACGAAGCCATTTCTGATCAAATCCGCCCCTTGTTCAGTTAGCTGGTTTATTCCGAGATTGGAGGCACACACTGATTTGGTCCGTTACCATTTGGTCCCGGGGTGATTTGGTCCCGCGACGTTTAGGTCCGCGGAGATTGGCTGCTGCGGTGATTTAGTGACTCCACGCGATAAATTATGCATATACACATATATATGCGAAGCACTGTCAAAAGCAGAGCCTAAGTATTCTTAATAAATGGAATTTTTTAAAAATTACATATTTAATAAGGTAACTAAATTACGAAGATTCGCAAAAATTTGAAACTAGAGTAGAACAGATAGATTCTAGAAGTAGAGAAAGTGCCGTAGAGCTGATATAAAACACTAAAACTACCCCTAATTAAAGGTACCTTTATAACATCAAAGCATTACTCATTTTCCAAAAAAAATTGAAATTCTTATTTTTCTTTTTCTCTCGAAAATTATGAGTGTATTTTTCTGCAACGTCTTGATTAACGGAATATTTGTCTTTTGGTTCAAACGAATCCTCCATTAACTCAGTCTTGTTCGCAGTTTTGAAGCTACTAAGGAGTGCATGATGATTCATGGTGGCAATCATTTCGGTATCATTGAATGCTATGAAAAATGTTTATGCAATTGTCTTGTACTTGAGTGGACTTTCCCGACTCATTGCGGCTCATCGAGGGAAACAAACGCAAACTCCACTTCTACTCTTTCCTAAAAGCACAATTTCCTCTCCTGAGTTGAGACCGCCTTCGGACTTACCAAAAGGAGTTGAGGACATCATCCGTGACATGTCCTAACTTCTTCCTTATCTAGAAAATTCTCTCAGTAAACTTCATTAAACACATTTTTGGGGGTATTTTGAACTTATATTATCAAATTAGTAAGCTAAAACTATTATTCACCTCGTTTAGATAGAATTAAATAAATTCGTATAAAATGCTTATCTTAGAATGTAACTTTGCATGAGAGATATATTCGTTGAAACCCGTTTAAAATGCTCCTGCTTAAGACGCTAACTCGCTTAATGCGTTGTTTTCTTTCGGTACTTAGCACATGAAACAAATGCTAAAAATACTGCTAACCGCTTCTAAGGCTGACTTCTTCCCCGATACTCCGCAACCCCCTTTAGCCAATATCTTGCCTCATTGGATAGGCAGATAAGTGTTTACATTGTCCGTATCGCCATCTTCTGCACTCTTCCGCTTCGCATATTTTTCAATGGGGTTCCTCTGGACTCTATGAAAATTGGAATTATCACGAAGCAGAACGTTTTCCAACCCAATGTCCGAGCCGACCTGAGATAGAATGACATCTTCCCCGTCAGTTGCACCTAACGGCAGAATTTATTGATTAAAAATCGGCATCGAGAAGTTTCTTTTCCTTGCAGTCTCGTGTTGTAAGTGGCCCAACCAGGGCAGAGTTTGATGGGCGATTGAGCGTAAGCTGAGAGGAAGACTGCGACGGTCTCTCGACACCTTCTTGCGAACGCTCTTTCCATCGCTGATCTTTCAATTCCTCGTAGCTTCTCATGCCCACTTAACTTTCTGTCTTACCTAGAATCTTCTTCCCAGGATGTCCTCGCCCTTTCATATCAAGGGTTTTTCCCTCAACTATATCCCTTATAAAGATATTATGCCTGAGAACATTTCTAGCAAATTTTATTTTTCTTTTATCCACAGCCTTCATTAAGTTCCTTCCCTCCTTGACCTCTATCAAAATCTGCAAACTACTCTTCCTTTCAACCCAACTTGTTATCCGATGCCACATTTCCATATCTTCTGGTCGGCACCCGGAAATTTGGTCCGCAGTGATTTGGTCCGCTACGATTTGGTCCCACGACGATTTGGTCCGCGACGATTTTGTACCACGGTAATTTGGTCCGCGACGATTTGGTCCGCTACGATTTTGTCCCACGATAATTTGGTCCGCGACGGCTGGATGCTACGATGATTTAGTAACAACACGAGATAAATTGGTTGTTGGGCAAGGCTGAGATTTCTCATAATTAATTGTTATTGTTGTTGCTGGATAGAATGCAATAGTTTTGTTAGTATTTAAACTTTTGTTAAACAATAATTAGAAGTATGCCTTACTGGAATCGAAGCGTGCAATAGGGGAGGAAAGCAGTTATCCGGATGTAAAAATATGACAAAAGTATTGTTTATGTATAAATTAAAGTCTTTGGTACGCAGGGAATACGCATCCCGAGATAAATGAGTGTTGTTTCAGAGATAAATATCAAAGAGAGGAAATCGGCATAGATGATTAATTTGAATGGTAATTAGAAAGAGAGACTGTAAATAACCATAGAAATTTACAATAACAAATTTATTTTGCTAAAAGGATATTGTTCATATCGAAATCATTGGGAGAAAAGATGGAGGGTGGACAATTTCAGGATGCTGACGTTTGCTATAAATCTCCTGGCAGTTACATTAGGGTTACTCAAATGGACAAACAGAAATGGTTATTTGTATGGCAGAGGAGGTGGGGGAGGGAGGAGTATGTTTCATATGTGTGTGAATAGACAGGTAATGGGTATCAAACCACTCGTACCGTTGTACAGATTACAGTTAATCATCTATGTCCATCTAGGAAGTAGTAGCATTTAAAACCTTCGCGGAATGTATATTCAGGATAAACCAAATAGAAAGACATGAGAAGATTTAAGGGATCCTAGAGGTTGAGCCAAGAACCTGACCTTGGAAGAAAGGTACACAGGTGAGCTTTATTTCAAAGTGTTACCTCAGCTCCTCCGTTTTAATTGAAGCATCGATCAAGTGAAGTGCCTTAAGATAAACCTCTCGGATCAAAATTAATGGAGACCTTCTATGCGAAGAGAAGATAAACGACCTCTCTTCGAAGGGAAAAGTACAGATATTTTCGTAAACAAATTCTTAATTGAATAAAAAATAAGATTCGAATACGAAGAGATATGTAACATTTTAACGGGTGATTTAAACTCTATAAAAGTAGATTACAGAAAAGAATACCTCAGTTGATTATATTTATCAGTGGAAATTATCACAGAAAATTATATTATCAAATGATCGTAGAAAAGTATCGCAGGAAGAAACAGACAATTATCAGTTTTTGTCTACGAATAAGTTTTACCAGCGATACTCCGCGTTACTGTTCGATCAAAAAACGAGTTTTAAAACTTTTTCTGTGTTATTACGAGTATTAATTTTCCTTTGATAATTGCTCTGTTATGATATAAACATTTTTGCGAGATGCCCATGATGAAAATTAATATGAGGGTATCTATAAGTATTTCTTTCATATTCATTCAAATATGAGCAAGTACTCGAAAGTCCTCTTTATAGTGATAAAATATGGTATATGGTTATTTCAGGCATGCAAAAACCTGAATTGTTGATTAGATGCCAGGTCCATTCTGCAATTAAAAATCACTTTTGATATTTTTATTTCAGGTATCTTTATTTCTATAAGATCCAACTTAAAATAAACGTACATTTCGCAGAAAAACAAAATATATTTTGGAAAGACACAAAATGAAACCAAAAAATCGCATTGATAGATACTGAAGAACGCGCACGTTCAAGAAGTCCACAATTGACATGACATCGTAACATAACATGAAGTATTTTTCTTGCGCAAGAAACATGAAATCTAAAGTGTAACTATACCATACAAATGAAGATTTCAGGAAGATAAAACGAGGGAAAGAAAAACGAAATCACAGTAACGAGGCCACAATAACGGTCCAGAACACACTTTATCAAGCTCTGCATGCTTCATATATATTTGGATTTCCCAAAACACTTCTTGTAAAATGTATCAGAAATACGTCACACAATCACCTTTTTGCTCTCAGTAGCACCACTGCCAAATTAATACCAAAGATATTTAGGCGTAAAAGCAAAAGTATTGAATCGATTAAAATTGAACGAAAAACATTACCCATCCTCTCCGACCGATAGAGTGAAAACGGAAACCTCCCTTTACACCACTTAAAGGCTGAATTCCAGTAATGAGGTGGTTCATCAATGCATCTCTTGATAAAATTTTAACACGTCACTCTTCCCTAATGGAATTGGACCAGAAAAAAACAAAGTCTCCAAAGAGGCTGGCAACGTCATGGGAACTCACGCATTCATTAAAATGAATGGCGAAGCGCATTTACGCTACGCCTTGTCACTCATGGCGGCACAATGAAAAGTCCCGCGCTCCATGGAATATTTATGTACGTTTTCATCTAGCGTCAGCAAAAAATTCGAGTCTGATAAAAGTTAATGGAGCCGCCGCGGTGGAATTTTTAAAGTGTCCTGCAGGAATTCGATGAAAACCCGATTTCGAAGCGTTTTCTCCGACTCTCTTTGAATTTGACTCAGCGCGCGCGAAGAAGAGAAAATGAATGCGAATGGTCCGTACGTCCACTAAAGTGTTAAAACACCGTGAAATGGGTACAGAAATCACATTAAATCCGCTTTAGAGTTAAACTGCGCTCGGATCGATGCGACCTTTTCTTAAAACATGACTATTACTATAATATTTCTGACCAATAAAATTAGTGGAAATATTTGCGGATAGTTTACATTCGTTTCACCGCAAGCGATAAGATTTCTATAAATAGAAGCACTGTATCCTTTCTCGCCGGTTTGTTATGCAACCGGAAATACATTTATTATCAACTTGCTCAACTATGACGGGGTGCAACTTAGGCTCCATAAAGTGTACCTTCAAATTTCACAAAATCAGTAAATTAACTTATATTTCTATTCACTAGTTCAAATAGGTAAATCAAAATCAAAATATCAGTTAAAATCGGTAAATTAACTTATATTTCTATTCACTAGTTCAAATAGTAGTATTTTAAAACCAAATGCATTCAAACATTGGTTTGCAAGTGACTTGGTTTGCGAGTGTTTTGAGAGGCGATCAAAAATGTTTAATAAATTTGATATACAAGTGAGGACTTGCGATACACTGTGTGCGCTGATTTGTCTGCCGAGCATCACGTGATCACTGCTTCCCTAGTAATCATTGTTATGTATATGATTATTTTTAGCTTTTGGAACGAATCATCTGAGTTTCCATTATTTCTTATATGAAAATCGCTTTGAAATACGAGTGATTCGGATTAAGAGCACGTTTCCGGAACACGATTTATGTTCGCAATCAAAGGTTTTACTGTAGTTGATCTAATACGCCTAAAATAAATGCAAATAATGCATTAAATTGTAATGATAAATTATTAAAATATCTTTTTTATTTTTGTTATGAGCTATTAAATTGGTATTTCAACATCATCACAATATTTTGTATATTTATCCGTCCAGAAAACTCTTATTTACTTCATTAATTTTCTTCCTAGTACTCTGGATTTAGTTACCAAAGAGTTGATTCTATTTGAGAATGGAACACTAAAAAACTCCGAAAACCATCAAGAAGGAATTGCCTGCTGATACGTATTTCACTCTCTAAGAGATTATCTCATCAGAGCCTGAAGATGTAAGACCTTCTTACGAAACCGGTCGCCGAATAAAACCTGTGGAAAATTATGAAGGATTTTAATTTCATTTAGTATGGCTTTCCACCAAGTAACGCCTGATCATATCGATTTTATTGTGACTGGCTAAGTTGCGGCCATCGTACGTATCAGCAGGTTGATGGTTTTTGGAGTTTTTTAGTGTTGCACTATTACAGCCATCAGTGGCCTTCCATACTTTAAACTATTTGAGAATAATAGTAAACATATGCTATACTGTAGAATATTTCTTTGACTTTGATTGCTGATTAATGATTATTCTGTTTCCTTCCGTTTCTAAACCATTTAACCATGCACAAAATATAGTATGAAAATAAAGGACATATGTCTTCCATAATACTTTCTGTTCGTCTTATTTGTATAATTATTTTTTAACCTTAAACTAAGACCTCACAATATTTAAACCACAGTAAACCATTTCAAGCAATTTTTTAAAAATTAATTACAATCATTCTATAGCCTACGATTTATTCGATCACTGAAAAATCATGTGTAAAAGTAGACTTATGTGAGATATACACTATATCTAGAAACAAATCCATGGTAATATTTTAAGAATTCTTGAAAACATGAATATAAATTACACAATACTTTGACTAAGTATCTCTAAATAAATGGAGGACTTCGTCCAATCATTAAAAAATCAGAATCATAACCGGTTTGATACCAGATATTTAATGACCAAACAAATTGAAGGAATTGCGGAAGTATGGCTGTAGCAAAAAAGAAGGCATATCAATAAATATACGAATCTGTTCAAAATGGAGCCAAATCGTTAACTTGTTCTCTTTAAATTTTCTTTAAAAATCTCAGCTTTCTATGAAATTTTATTTTTTTTTTTTTCGAGAAACTTTTCGGCCGATTTATCGTTTGATTCGTCATTTGTGATACAAATTACTAAGCTTCAATCGAGGCACATCCTTACTCAAATCAAAGAAAAAAATTGGCGCCAAAAGAAATGTTACGAATTCTTTGTAACGCAAAGAAGCAAAAGAGTACATTTGTCTTTCGTTACTTTCTAGTGGCGACTTCTAAGATAGCAACGCGAGCATTTTGTGCGGGAAAATGTTTTCTACAATCTCAAACTGTTCTCCTTTTCTCTCATTCCGGATGTTTGACGTCTCTATAAGTCCTATTTATTTCAAGGGTCTCCTGAGATAACCAAACAATCGAACGTCCGTATTAAATATCGATGAACGCATTCACACATTATTCACGAACAACCGAGTCCAGCGGACAAATAATAGTTCAAAGAAATAACGACAGGGAACCATTAAAAGGCTGGTACGAAATTTATAGGCTTTTCCTCGATACGATTTATCCTTTCAACTCTTGAGCTGGATTAGATTAGAGAAATCTACTTTTAAAGCCCATGAAATATTCGACTTGAAGTCAGTTTGAGCCTCAATTTTTCCACCATTAGCAATCAAAAGCCCTGGCAAAAGATTGAGGCTCACTAGGCAAGATGGTTTTGCAAGGATATTCTATACAGTTCCGAATGCTAAACTTACATCTAAATTAGCACGAATATATATTGCAAAGAAAATAAATTAAGAATTTCCCTAATCTTGGAGTGAATGATGAATAATACAAGGAATTCGATATAACCTCTGGATCACAAGTGTCAACTGCCGTGAACCTCTCTTAATTAATATTAATGGCGTGTCTGATTGCATTTCTCCTGAACTTGGCATATTTGCTCACACATTAGAGAATAAGAGGACGCTATGCAGAGGGAATTCATTTCTGAAGAATGCGTAGGAAGAGTATTAACGTGTGCATGAGAAAAAAATGTTACAATTTCGAAAAAAGGAATGTTATCAACCCATAGATATCTCTATGTAGGGTTGACAACAAATTCCTATAACTGTAAATATTTGGGAGTTACATCGAATAGAAACTTAAATAGGTAGTAAATAGACAATTTAGCAGCGAAGTTACATATGAGACTAAATGACATCTTGAGGAATTCAAAAATTAGCAGTAGGAAACAAAAAACAATAGGCCGATCTTACTGCTTGACCAAGAACAACCTTAAATGACCTACGTAAAAATTACGAGTACATGAGCCAAAACCTAATCAGAACTGTTTCTTTGTAAATATATTCAAGTGCGTCGCGTTGACTTTAGTCTGTGCAAAATTGTACGCCATCGTTTTCTCATAATTGATTCGATTTGAATTAATTTTAGATTATCCTTAGAACGTAGCAATCAGACAATGTCTAGATGAAGCGGAAAATCAAAAAAGAATACATGAAATCCTTCTTCCTACACTCAATGATTTACATTCATAACCTTTCGATACATCGGTATAATCTTTAAAAATAATGAGATAAAAAATTATGTTTGAACTTTTACGATAAATTATTTATTTTCATGAAAGTTTTAATTTCTTTGAACAACTTTAGAGATATGGAAAACTCTTCTTATTGAACTTAATTATTCTTTTCGTTCACACATGAAGACATGAACATGCACTAAACCACTTGCGAATGGGTGCATACGTTCAAAAACACGTGTGAGCAGCAATTTTGCATAAAATTGACAAAGGGAATAGCTGTTCTGATAATAAAAGCCGCCGTATCCAATTTTGCCTCCACAACTCTCTTCTTAATCGTTTCATAAAATATGCCTGGTATGCGCTCTCTTTCCGGTATCAAGGCGTCATTGTAATGAAAGAAGGGAAAAGTTACTCCCTTTCTTCGCTCAAGGTAGTAATAAGGTGAATTAGAAGATAGAGGGGCGTTCTTCGTATACAGAAAGGCTCTAAAAGGTCATGATCCATTGTTTGATATTAAAGAGGCGAACTGCTAGGTGGGGTTAATGGTCCGTGAATTGCGGATAAATGTCTGAGAAAAAGTGTAAATGAAAAGTTCTTGATACGAACACGTCCTAAAATCCGAACGATATTCACGAATGAGAGACCTCTTGAATTTTCTCCGAAGGAAAGCTTCAACCTCGAGCCACAAAACCGAGGAGGCCTACGGAAACTCCCTTTAAAGAATTACATCTGGATTTTCTTAGGAAATTTCTTTTACCGACTCTTCCTTAAAAAATATTGATCCGGTTGATGTTAACATTGCCTCTACGAGCTTCAGCGAGTCATACTTTGGAAGCCTACAGAAGAAAGTAAAATAAACACGGACAATTATACATAAAATAAACACAACAATAAATGCCAAACAATGCCGAAACACAACAATAAATACCAATTATGTAATAAACACAAGAAAAAATATAGAAAGTATGTTAGTCAATGGCCTATGCACCCACATTAGTAATTTTTACATAGTCATGTAGTGTATATCGAAGTACCAATTGTGTTTATTTAAGAATATTCCTTATCTTTTCAATGTCTTAGGGATCCTAAAAATATAATTCCGAAAATGTGATATGCTACGTGCTTTCTTCAACTCATGCTAATAAGATTCAATCGCATTAATTCTATCATATTCGGCCGAACTTCGTGGATTTTATAACTTCATAAACAATCGCCTTTAACAATGTAAAAATACCTCTGCCCTTCGCTACGGTAAGTAATAAAAATAATAATATTTTATTAATCCAACGAAATAGAAAGTACGTATAGGAAACGTCAATCAATAAAGGCAAACAATCAATACACTAATCACCCAACAAATCCACACTGCATTTGACTTTAATTACAACAACCATATTCATCATTACACATCACTTATCAATCACAATTATACACCGCACTACATTGCATTCCATCTCCAAAACAACACATTACACCCAATATATATTATTATAGTACTAGTAAACGCCCCCGTCAAGCAAGACGGGACTTAATTTAGTTTGAAAAAATATCTATTGTCGTATATATCTAGTTCACCTAAGCACAAAAGAATTCTGCCGTAAGATGACAATAACTCAATATATGTCTTATCGTTTAAATTATTTATAATATTTATTCCACTGTTTTCAAGTCATGAAAGCCTACTTTACGTAAATTTCTTATAAAAATTNAATCAGGCCCGTGATCAATTGGAATTGCTATGGATGCATGAATTCCCATGAATTAATTAAAGAGCTAACTACCAAACTAAAGAAAAACTATCCGTTACATTGGTAAATAGTCATTAAATTACTCAATGAGAATTCAGAATCACATAGAAACAGCAACTCTACGTATTTCAAGCATATATCTGAGTAGAATGAGCAATTACTATTATGGGAGTTGAACCATTATATCATAACGACTTTCATTCATTGCAGCCATTTAAATTTTCAAAATGATCCAGACTTTGGTATGCTCGTAACAGCCCTTTAATTTTATAAATGAAATGTCAAATATCAGAAGGCAAAAAACCGCGTTTAGACAAAAGATGGATGATTCGAAAACCTAGCGAATCCGATGGATGCAGTTCGGATATTCTCTTGAGTAAAATTAGCGTATTCGGGTGAAACTTGGTGGAACGTCTCCATGACGATACATATAAACATAAACACTTGGTGAATCCCACAAAAAAATCTCTTGAGTAAACTAATACAAGAACAAAATTATCTCAGGTTTTATTCGCTAAACGGCGAGAGTTCCTCTCTCTGGTTGTCACTGCGAGGGAAATCCGGGTGTCAGAATGAAGAGGGAAACGAAAGATCGATAGGAGAGGAGGCTCCTGTTCTTCAACAAAGTGAGGAGAGGAAAAGTGTTGCTCTCCCCATTCAGAGAAGTCGAGCAGAAGACTGAGGGGATAGTTCCGTAAGGTACACTATCAATAGAATTTGTTTATTATTTTATTACCGACGCTAGGAAACCAAATGACACTTTTATGCGCAATAAATGACATTTTGACGAATATAAACACTCGTATTTTAGAAGTCATTTTTATGAATGACCACCAGATGATGATAACATAATGTGTCCTTATTTGCTATCAAAACTCAGTATCGGACATTCACTGATAGTCTTCTATATTTAGCTGTTTGAGGCACTCATGCTTAATTCAATCTGTTTATTTTCAAATACTAATTAAAAGAGGCTTTTTCTATACAACTGACAGCTTTATTCAAAAAATGAGTAAATTCTTTTTTCAAACGGCAATAAAACAATTTTAGTAGCTAGGTTCAATTGATGAATTCTATTGATTTATCATGCAGCAACATTTTAAGAACTTATTGAAACCTCATTCCTATAACAACGTGATTTATAGGAAACAAAGCGTAAAAAAGTCTCCCCAATGGAAGAGAAAATATGGAGCAATCCTATCGTATATAGAAATCTAGCGCTTCAGTTGCTCCTAATTTTCATGAAGAACCTTCAGAGAGACCTCAATAGAAGACTAACTAAAACCTCTGAAATAGTTGAATCGATATAAATCTAATTTGAATAAAGTAATAAATCTAATGTGCTGACTGCGATATTTAGAATGTAGGCAGTTAAAAGATTTCCCGTATTTTAAAAATAGCAAAAGCCTCGTTTTATGAAGCGGGAAATTGATTACGCACACCAAATTATTATTATTATAATTCCCTTAGATTGCAAAAAGCAATTCACATCGAATTTAAACGAAAGAATACGGTTTACATGCTTCGATTTTCACGAAATAAATTTCTAAATTAGGTATTACAGTAGAGCAATGACCAATATAAGTTTAACGATGAGCTACTTAAAAGGAAATTTATAACACGACGCTTTAAGAAAAGACTAAATTTAAGGAATTTAATGTCTTCCATGTTCTTCTACTCTAATCCAAATAAAAGGCACTTCCTATTAAAGATAATCCTACAATCCGAACAAAAATGGCTCGTATAATTGTAGCTCTATTTTTCAAAGTCTATTTTACGGCAGATATCTTTTCTCGTTTATAGCCGTGATCTTTACTGCCAGCGAAAGAGTGGTCTCAATCGACAACAGTTTTCTCCTTCAGGAAATAGTACTTTTCGTTGAAAATTTTAATAATTAATATATTAAAGTGGCATTGATATTTCTTTAAATTCCGTTCGAAAGTAATTCAGTTTTATAAAATCTCTTAGAAATACACGAGAAACATCTTAATCGCTTTCTTCCTTTCTATCTCCTTCACCATTAAGCTGTTATGCAATGATTTTGGAATTATTCCAGTTGATGAAAGTATGATTGGTTATTATTAGATTGTTTTCGTAAAAATAAAAATATATTCAAAAGTGTGGAAGTTTACGAAGTTTTTATTTTTCATAATCTTTTTAATATAGATACTTAGATTTCGGCGTTTCGAAGATATATTCCAAGAATATTTATTCTTACGATTAATTACGATTCCACCAAAATAAGGTTTTCAATCTAGAGATCGGCAGAGAAAGGGAATTTCAACGAATGAGCAGAGAGAGAAATTTCGGAGACATCCACGAGTTTAGCAAACATCAGAGAGACACGCGAACCAAATACCGTTGCATTGAACAAACATCCATATTAAACCCGCAACCCCGTTATATCCGTTAAGAAAACACAGTTCCCTCTGAGTTAACTCCTCCCCTGGTTTCAACGCTCACCTCAAAACCTTCATCTTCCACGTCGCGTCATATCTGCTCCATCTCCAAGAAGCCCTCTCGCAGCTTCCTCTACATCTTTCGGGCTTAGACTGTTTCACAACCATCGTCCCAGGCATTATAAAGGCTCGGAGTTGGCTTAAAGGCAACTACAATGCCAGAGATTTCGAAAAGGGGGGGTTTACGTAATGTCTTCAATGGTTAACGCCTTAATCTTTCGCTGAGTAATCGTTAATGTTTATTTCATATGCTTAGTATTATTTAACTTATTCAACTCATCTTCCTTTGCTGTTACGTCGAATTATCGATTTAATTTTCTCCTCGAAACCGAAGTAGTTGACTTGAGCCGCGAGTAAACGTGTGCTGTTTACGTTAGGAATGGAACATTTTCATGGAGTCATCGGTAATTTGATGTTTGAAGCGGAAAAGTTTAAAACGAAACGTTAGAGACATCGCTGGCTATGCAAGAATAGTTTTCACCATTAGAATGAGATAAGCCATGAATAAATGGTCAGAATGTGAGTATCGGCATTTAAATATAAATCTGTTTAGACATTTATTCTTACGTGAATTATCACATCATCTTATCATAAATATATTCGGATAAAATAATGCATAATCCGTAAGAGTACTTTATTAAATAACACGGTTTCTTATTCGCATTTTTATATTAATTTAAGAATTGAGAAATAATAACCGACAGATGAAGGAAATATTTGGCAAAATTCACATCTATAATCAGGCCCGTGATCAATTGGAATTGCTATGGATGCATGAATTCCCATGAATTAATTAAAGAGCTAACTACCAAACTAAAGAAAAACTATCCGTTACATTGGTAAATAGTCATTAAATTACTCAATGAGAATTCAGAATCACATAGAAACAGCAACTCTACGTATTTCAAGCATATATCTGAGTAGAATGAGCAATTACTATTATGGGAGTTGAACCATTATATCATAACGACTTTCATTCATTGCAGCCATTTAAATTTTCAAAATGATCCAGACTTTGGTATGCTCGTAACAGCCCTTTAATTTTATAAATGAAATGTCAAATATCAGAAGGCAAAAAACCGCGTTTAGACAAAAGATGGATGATTCGAAAACCTAGCGAATCCGATGGATGCAGTTCGGATATTCTCTTGAGTAAAATTAGCGTATTCGGGTGAAACTTGGTGGAACGTCTCCATGACGATACATATAAACATAAACACTTGGTGAATCCCACAAAAAAATCTCTTGAGTAAACTAATACAAGAACAAAATTATCTCAGGTTTTATTCGCTAAACGGCGAGAGTTCCTCTCTCTGGTTGTCACTGCGAGGGAAATCCGGGTGTCAGAATGAAGAGGGAAACGAAAGATCGATAGGAGAGGAGGCTCCTGTTCTTCAACAAAGTGAGGAGAGGAAAAGTGTTGCTCTCCCCATTCAGAGAAGTCGAGCAGAAGACTGTTGAGGGGATAGTTCCGTAAGGTACACTATCAATAGAATTTGTTTATTATTTTATTACCGACGCTAGGAAACCAAATGACACTTTTATGCGCAATAAATGACATTTTGACGAATATAAACACTCGTATTTTAGAAGTCATTTTTATGAATGACCACCAGATGATGATAACATAATGTGTCCTTATTTGCTATCAAAACTCAGTATCGGACATTCACTGATAGTCTTCTATATTTAGCTGTTTGAGGCACTCATGCTTAATTCAATCTGTTTATTTTCAAATACTAATTAAAAGAGGCTTTTTCTATACAACTGACAGCTTTATTCAAAAAATGAGTAAATTCTTTTTTCAAACGGCAATAAAACAATTTTAGTAGCTAGGTTCAATTGATGAATTCTATTGATTTATCATGCAGCAACATTTTAAGAACTTATTGAAACCTCATTCCTATAACAACGTGATTTATAGGAAACAAAGCGTAAAAAAGTCTCCCCAATGGAAGAGAAAATATGGAGCAATCCTATCGTATATAGAAATCTAGAGCTTCAGTTGCTCCTAATTTTCATGAAGAACCTTCAGAGAGACCTCAATAGAAGACTAACTAAAACCTCTGAAATAGTTGAATCGATATAAATCTAATTTGAATAAAGTAATAAATCTAATGTGCTGACTGCGATATTTAGAATGTAGGCAGTTAAAAGATTTCCCGTATTTTAAAAATAGCAAAAGCCTCGTTTTATGAAGCGGGAAATTGATTACGCACACCAAATTATTATTATTATAATTCCCTTAGATTGCAAAAAGCAATTCACATCGAATTTAAACGAAAGAATACGGTTTACATGCTTCGATTTTCACGAAATAAATTTCTAAATTAGGTATTACAGTAGAGCAATGACCAATATAAGTTTAACGATGAGCTACTTAAAAGGAAATTTATAACACGACGCTTTAAGAAAAGACTAAATTTAAGGAATTTAATGTCTTCCATGTTCTTCTACTCTAATCCAAATAAAAGGCACTTCCTATTAAAGATAATCCTACAATCCGAACAAAAATGGCTCGTATAATTGTAGCTCTATTTTTCAAAGTCTATTTTACGGCAGATATCTTTTCTCGTTTATAGCCGTGATCTTTACTGCCAGCGAAAGAGTGGTCTCAATCGACAACAGTTTTCTCCTTCAGGAAATAGTACTTTTCGTTGAAAATTTTAATAATTAATATATTAAAGTGGCATTGATATTTCTTTAAATTCCGTTCGAAAGTAATTCAGTTTTATAAAATCTCTTAGAAATACACGAGAAACATCTTAATCGCTTTCTTCCTTTCTATCTCCTTCACCATTAAGCTGTTATGCAATGATTTTGGAATTATTCCAGTTGATGAAAGTATGATTGGTTATTATTAGATTGTTTTCGTAAAAATAAAAATATATTCAAAAGTGTGGAATTTTTTCGAAGTTTTTATTTTTCATAATCTTTTTAATATAGATACTTAGATTTCGGCGTTTCGAAGATATATTCCAAGAATATTTATTCTTACGATTAATTACGATTCCACCAAAATAAGGTTTTCAATCTAGAGATCGGCAGAGAAAGGGAATTTCAACGAATGAGCAGAGAGAGAAATTTCGGAGACATCCACGAGTTTAGCAAACATCAGAGAGACACGCGAACCAAATACCGTTGCATTGAACAAACATCCATATTAAACCCGCAACCCCGTTATATCCGTTAAGAAAACACAGTTCCCTCTGAGTTAACTCCTCCCCTGGTTTCAACGCTCACCTCAAAACCTTCATCTTCCACGTCGCGTCATATCTGCTCCATCTCCAAGAAGCCCTCTCGCAGCTTCCTCTACATCTTTCGGGCTTAGACTGTTTCACAACCATCGTCCCAGGCATTATAAAGGCTCGGAGTTGGCTTAAAGGCAACTACAATGCCAAAGATTTCGAAAAGGGGGGGTTTACGTAATGTCTTCAATGGTTAACGCCTTAATCTTTCGCTGAGTAATCGTTAATGTTTATTTCATATGCTTAGTATTATTTAACTTATTCAACTCATCTTCCTTTGCTGTTACGTCGAATTATCGATTTAATTTTCTCCTCGAAACCGAAGTAGTTGACTTGAGCCGCGAGTAAACGTGTGCTGTTTACGTTAGGAATGGAACATTTTCATGGAGTCATCGGTAATTTGATGTTTGAAGCGGAAAAGTTTAAAACGAAACGTTAGAGACATCGCTGGCTATGCAAGAATAGTTTTCACCATTAGAATGAGATAAGCCATGAATAAATGGTCAGAATGTGAGTATCGGCATTTAAATATAAATCTGTTTAGACATTTATTCTTACGTGAATTATCACATCATCTTATCATAAATATATTCGGATAAAATAATGCATAATCCGTAAGAGTACTTTATTAAATAACACGGTTTCTTATTCGCATTTTTATATTAATTTAAGAATTGAGAAATAATAACCGACAGATGAAGGAAATATTTGGCAAAATTCACATCTATAATCAGGCCCGTGATCAATTGGAATTGCTATGGATGCATGAATTCCCATGAATTAATTAAAGAGCTAACTACCAAACTAAAGAAAAACTATCCGTTACATTGGTAAATAGTCATTAAATTACTCAATGAGAATTCAGAATCACATAGAAACAGCAACTCTACGTATTTCAAGCATATATCTGAGTAGAATGAGCAATTACTATTATGGGAGTTGAACCATTATATCATAACGACTTTCATTCATTGCAGCCATTTAAATTTTCAAAATGATCCAGACTTTGGTATGCTCGTAACAGCCCTTTAATTTTATAAATGAAATGTCAAATATCAGAAGGCAAAAAACCGCGTTTAGACAAAAGATGGATGATTCGAAAACCTAGCGAATCCGATGGATGCAGTTCGGATATTCTCTTGAGTAAAATTAGCGTATTCGGGTGAAACTTGGTGGAACGTCTCCATGACGATACATATAAACATAAACACTTGGTGAATCCCACAAAAAAATCTCTTGAGTAAACTAATACAAGAACAAAATTATCTCAGGTTTTATTCGCTAAACGGCGAGAGTTCCTCTCTCTGGTTGTCACTGCGAGGGAAATCCGGGTGTCAGAATGAAGAGGGAAACGAAAGATCGATAGGAGAGGAGGCTCCTGTTCTTCAACAAAGTGAGGAGAGGAAAAGTGTTGCTCTCCCCATTCAGAGAAGTCGAGCAGAAGACTGTTGAGGGGATAGTTCCGTAAGGTACACTATCAATAGAATTTGTTTATTATTTTATTACCGACGCTAGGAAACCAAATGACACTTTTATGCGCAATAAATGACATTTTGACGAATATAAACACTCGTATTTTAGAAGTCATTTTTATGAATGACCACCAGATGATGATAACATAATNTTAATATCCAATTATATCAATTTATTAATTATAGCTCTCTAGAAAATTGCAAGTGTTATAGAAGAAATCTGGAAACAGCGAAAATGGAAACGTTTTCAGTAATACTGAGCATACTGAAACCAGAACTAAAAGTCCTTCGGAAATCAAAATGGATAAATACGGCGCTTTTCCATAAAAAACATTTAGGGAATCAATCACTCCTTCACCACAGACTTCTTTCGGTAGCTTCACAATCGATCTGAATAATACATCTGAAGCGGAGGTAATGGATGGACATTAATATATTTCTTAGAGGTCTGCATCGCTGCATGAATGAACAATTTTCTTCGATAAAAGGAAACGACGATCATTTATCGTCTGTGAAATACAATAGAAATAAATCTCAATCGTTTCATCTCATCTTGAGCTTTCCGAAAACATTTCCTTCCTCAAATTTTTATCGCACTCACAGTCCTAACACCTTTGTATTTATAATGGTGATGTCCACAGGAAAAATACTGTATTTATTCCCTTTGCCATCATTGTCATGTTAATAACCGGCGTCATTTCTACTTCGTATGAAACTTCCAATAAAATCTCTCCACCACGTCGAAGAAGATGAATTAGCGATTATGTGTTTCCGGAAAAACGATCGGTTCGCAGATTGAAGAGTGTAAATCCATTACCCGGGCATGTGAGAAGTAAGAAGTCGGATTAAGTACTGTTAGGCGAATATTTCGTTGGCAAGGAAAACTTCATCACCCGGTGAAATTGGCTAATCTAAATATCAGAAGAGAAATAACACAGTAATTTTTCTTTCCCTTCTGTGGTATGTCCTTTAACGAAGTATACCGAAGCATATTGATTGCGAATCAAAATAACAAAAAAGGATAAATATTTGATACCGTTCTTATAGGAACAAAGAGTATTATACATTATTATCACATATTTTTGGCAAATAGTAAGTTCAGGATCTGCGAAGAGTAGAATAGAAATAAGAATTTAGATTAATGAATAAACAAATGTCCCTTGAGTTTGATTGACTCGTCGATATTGAATAGCCTCGATTTAGAAAATAATTACAATCTTTGATCACATTTAATAATCAACACACCGGTCTCATATTCATTCAATAATTTCCGATGGAAAGAGAGCAAAATGTAACTGCTTGCTTTCTGAGTTTCATTTCACAACTTTCTTTAAACAACTACCGTGTAATTTCGCGGAATGATTTAAAAATCGTTTTACTCTCATCACTTTCTACTCTTAGCAGAGCAATATAGGAAAAGAAAAACGGGAAGAAAGTCTTGGGAAACAAGGCGTTAATAATAATAAATCATCAAGGGCGAGATTGAGAAGTATTAATCTCTTCTCAAATCTTTCCCTTTGTAATTAAAGATTTGAAGTAAAGAGATAACTGGAGGGACACACAAAAACAAACAAAAAAGAAAAAGCAACGAAATAATAATAATAATAATGTTATAAGAAAATTACGATTATGTTTGCATAAGAATAAATTTTATATTGTAAAGGTATATCTGATAAAATGCTAAGTAATACGGGCATATATATGCGTATATGTATGTATATATGCATCTATTGTAAAATGTAAATGGGGTAATACCCGTAATAAATGTATCATTATTATTATTACTTTTATTGTTATTATTAAGAAGAGCGAACTATTTTACGTAATCATATAAGAGAGACGACTAGGCGTTAAAAAATAAATATTAAGTTATTCTAACGTTGATGATAATTTATTGTATGAAGATAATGGATATAAAAAAGTAGCAATGAATACACTTTAAGGGAATCCTTATACAATCGGCCGACTTAGGGATGCATGCCACTCTTGGTATCCCTAACGAGCCATTTCTTCAAACATCTCTCAACCGACGGTGGGAACCGAAGGAGGAGCAACTTAACATTATCAAAAGTGCCTCTCCTTATTTTTCTTCCGAAATAACGCGAGGGGAGATAGCGCGGGCCTTCCATAAGACGCCTTTCTTATGCAAATTTTGTCAAATGGCGTTTCTATCCATCCATTCCTTTGTGCATATCGCCCGTCTTGGAACGGAGCACCCGCTGTAGAAAGAACGGAGAAAAAGTAATAAAGGGCCCCAAATCAATCCCAGTCTGGAACGCGCAATACGTGGCTCGTTTCTTGAGAGTTTTCGTATCAAAAAAGAGGATAGGAATGCGCAAGGGTAGCACTCTGCACGACTCAGAAAATACACCGAAAACGAGAGGAGAGGTGTGGTAAGAAGAATGGAATAATGCATAAAAGAGGAGAGATGAAGGTGAGGTTCTAATCGATCCAAAAATATTAGGTGAATGTAGCGACCTTTTTCAAAAGAATTTGACAGCAGGTAAGCAAAAGTACCCAACTCTTTATGGGTAAGACTATTATCAAAGCCAACCTCCATTGATGGTGGTGAAATACCTTCTATCCCAGATCTAGCTGAGATATAAAAATCAATTTTTCGTCAGCAATACTTTTATAATCAACAGCAACGGCTCCTAGATAATCTTTCGAAAGGGTAAAAGTTCGAGTCGTACAATCCAACAGGAACTTAAGGACAGTTATCATGAAATATGCAATACCTCATGAACATTCAATGTTATTTCCGTAAGTTGTTTACAGATGTTATAAACCTGCAGTAGGTTTAAAGGATGGGTAGGTAGTTAAGGGGAAAAAAACGTATTGGGATGTATGGGATCTGCTATTCGGCACATATGAATCCACTTATATCCGACAACAACGCTTCAGGGCCATTCCATGTCAAGTGGAACAACGGTCCCCGCTTGACCATCATCGATTTCAATGCAATTTTGTGTGAACATAACTTCATATCTTCTATTCATATTTCCCAAGTTTTATATCCATCGATGAAATATTTGCTGAGATTTAGTCATTTGTTTGACCCCCTACCGCAGCCTTCTACAGTTAGACATCGATTTTTAGCAAGTTTGAGACACGTTATCTCACGCAGAAATTCCGTTGAGCAAAACAAAACTTGGTATTCTTATACAACCTATGCTGCTCTATTACAAAAAATAATAACAAATCTTTTATGAGCGAAATCTGCGAAGAACATTTGAAGCAAAATCGGTCCAAAAAATTATGGCTCGAAAAATATTTAAAGTTTGGAATTTTATATCTTTTGAAATAAACATACAATAAACACGAAACTTTGTGCTTTATAACTACTGTATACAAAGTGTTGGAATAAAAAGTTTCATTTTCTTAATGTCGTCCGTTAGTTTAAAAATTGAGTGCAAATATTGTGTTTTTCGTTACGCGCCAAAAATTGGGTATATTCAGCTCACATTTACAAAAAAAAGACCCTCTCGAAACTTTTCCAAATTATTTTTAAAATAAAGAGCATGATTTTATCTCTCTAAAAACCTAATTCTGGTTTTTCATCTCGAGCGTATAAGGCCCGAGAAATAGGGATGAACATGAAGTTACCTCCGCCCGAAAAGTGTGGCGCGAAAAAAATTTTAAAGTTTAGCATTTTATATCTCTGCAAATAAACATAAGATTAACGCGAAACTTTGTGCCTTATAGCTTCTTAATACGAAATGTAAGAATAAAAAGTTTCACTTTCCGAATACTTTCCGTTGGTTTAATATTTGACTGTAAATATTACGAATTGAAAGTCATACTAATTTTCTGAAATATGTTTAAGGTTTAGAGAGAAACTCATTAAATATTTGGTTGTGTCTTTCTCTAATAATTCATCACTACAGGATAAGATAGAGAATGGCCTGAAATTGTTATGATCATTCTTCAATTTATGTTTGGGAATTGGTTTTACAACAGCTATTTTTAATTCTTTCAGCAGTGTACCTTGGTTCAGACTACAATTTATATAATGTGGGACAATTTTGAGTAGAACGATATTAGTTTTTATATATGTTATCCTAATTTTATCAAATCCTGATTCTTTATTTTCCATTTCTTTCCCCATTTTTTTTAACATCATCTATTGTTGCTTCAGGTATAAACAGTAAGCTAGATTGATTTATATCATCAACATTACCCATTATAATACTGCATGCTATTTTGAGTTTAGTGATGTAATCTGTGAATAATTTACAAAATTTAGAGGAAACTACAGCTGTTTCCATTATTATTTTCAGCATTTTCCTTGCTAATTAATTTATTTATTAACATCCTAGTATACTTGCTATCTTTGGAATTTACAAATAAGTCCTGATTATATTTATTTTTTCCTTCCTTATTTCTGACAGTTTTGTTTCTTAATTTCATGATTCTTTCTTTTTACTCTTTCTTTGTTGGACAGTTTTTATGATTTTTAATGCAAGATTTCTTTCCCTTACTAGAGAAAGAAAAAATTCATTGAACCATTCTTTATTTCTTTGCCTTGTAGTTGTTTTATTATTTGTAACTTTTGCTTCTATTTATAAATTGTATAAAGTTGAACTGATTGTGAGTACTAAAAGTACAAATCCTGATCTTACTTATGGAATAAGTAATATCAGGATTTGTACTTTTAAATGCTTCTTTCCAAGTACAATTTTGTATATTTTCATAAAGTTTCTTTTCATCTATAAATTCTATACAACTATCATAAAGTATATTCACTTTTAATTTCTTCATAAGTATTGAAATTTTAAGGTCAATTACTTAGTGATTTGATACGTTACATTGAATGATAATTCCCTCTGAGAAAAGAGTTTTACATCCAATATAAATATGATCTAAGCATGACCATGTATGTCATTAGTTTCTCCTTCTCTTGCATAGTTATTAATTATTTCATCACACCCATTTCTATTTAGTAAATCCCTATAATCAATGACGTAATTTTCTTATTTGTTGATAATATTCATATCACTGATTACAATAACATTTTGTGCACTTCTTCTAGTTCATCTAAAAAGAAACTTCAAACTAATAAAATAATAGGTCAGAAAGTAATTATTAGATATTTTATATAAATCTGCTTCTTTTGTAATTATAATAATCTATTTTCATATTTAAAGCAAGATTTGGTGATATTAATACCAACAGACTAATGTGAAATTACTTGGCTTGTTGCTTGGCTTTCCATAGCAGATCTCTGAAATATCATCCATGAAAATTTTTTCATTGTATTTTAACCGAATCTTTGTCTAACCTAATCTTTGTCCCTTAGTTTGTACTTGCGTTGTATAACCTTTTTTTCAAGTCAATATGAATTTTATAAATCAACATAACTATTGCTAAGAAAATGGAGTGTTTTATGTCTATTTTAATATCCTTCTTTAGATCCTTTACTTCTTCCATAAATTTTATACAATTATCTTCACCTTCCATTCCATCTGTCATCTGTATTTCTCTGCAGGTATGACATTTCCATTCATCCTTGGATATATGTGATTTTTCTCTTAAATATTTATACATTTAAGGAATGGAAATATGATAGAAAACGAAGGCACTCTATTTGAGTGTGAACTAAAAATGATTTGCCTGTAACTACAGGACATTTCATAACCGTTCCCATTTTATTAAAATTTTGTTCTTTATTAGACAATGGAAGAAAATGCAACAACCTACGAATTTCTCGAATATTAAATGAAGATGTGGCACAAAAAGCCTAGATGTCTGTGGAAAGTTTCTCCATAGAATCACTCCTTTTGTATCATTTTACGAGAGCTGAAACGAGAATAGGTATCTATTCTCTTCGGTTGAGCCGTTCAAAAGCTCAATCGAATCCAAAAATAGTTCGCCATAAAATAATTCGTCATAAGAGAATTGGCAATGAAATTTTTATTATCATCGTTACTTCCACAACAGCCGAAAGCTTACTTAAGAGAGATTCTTCTTCGCAATACTTCTATTCTCATCCTTCGAATATAAAACTTTTAACGCAGTGGCCCGTTCATTAAAAATGCAGAATCTCTCCTGAAAAAGGCTCTTCTATGAAGATCTAGAGGAATCGATTTAAAAGGATATTGTTACTTTTACAATCCACTAAAATGTTTGAAGAAAGAAATACACCTATTTGCACTTGTTCTAGCTAAATATGCATTTATACATTCATCCAAGTTCTTAGTTATAATTAAGAATAAATTTTCTTCTTATTTCAGCAGGAGAAGTCATGAAAACGGTAAAAGAAGTGCCGTCTATTCAATTTGACTTTATTAAAGATCTTAAGACGTAAATTAAAAATCTTCCTCTCATATTCCTTCGGGGCCTAGCCTATTACGATGACAAAAAAATGAAACTAAAATTTCAAAATTCACACCCTAAAGTGGTATAAAAGAAACTTTTTGAGGTTTTTGATCGAATGTTTCATTCCACGCGTAACATGTTTGATTTTAAATATTGCATACAAACGACATTATATTACAGGCGCTCGAAAATAGTGAATAATATAGTTATAGAAAAATATATTAATATCATCAAAATAGTTAGATACCTTGGTGATACAGTGGGATTTGATTTTGAAAAGAGCTTGCAATATCCAATGCTTACCAAAATTAACACATATAGAGCATTTGAAATGGAAAAACAGCGAAAATCTTCAGCTTCCGGTTTCATCGAAGGAGAGAGGACTAAGAAAAGCATCAATCAAAACACGAATATTGAGTCATATATGCATGAATGTGTAATTCTACGTTTGCTAAGAGGGAAACGTGAACCCTCGTAAAGGAGATGATATAAAGAGTGGAACTTTTGGATATTTTACTCTGGCGAAGATTGAATATAAGGAGTTTAATCGATTAAAAAAAACAAACGAATATCTGTTAAAATTGGGCAGATTATTAATTGATTTCATACGACTTAAATAGCTGAGTGAAGGTTTTAGACATACTAGTAGAAGAAGTAGTATTATTAAAAGTGCTTCGACTGCTAAAGTCATTTCGCACGTGAGCCCCCACCGGGAATCCAACCCGGGACCACTTTCACTGAAGTCGAACGCGTTGCCCACTTGGCTATCCGGGAGCACTTTTAGACATACTAGTATTCTACTATTGCATGATAACAGAAAACCAATTTAGTAAATGGAATTATGGATAATTACTAAATTTCTTTCCGCGAGTTAAATAAATAGTGATTGTGATAATTCGTCCAATTCGGCTCACGGCAATAATTAGGTCTATATTAAGCCTGTGAAGTTTTAAATTACCGGGTTTTGCGGAAATTAATGCATTTGTAAAATTAATTTATAAAGATTAGAAACGGAAAAGAAACCGACAATGCGTTTCCAGAGAAAAAAGGCACGAGACCTGCAAAGAAGAAATAGTTATTTAAAATGTCTATTGAAGGATGTATATTATCGAAATTTGACTAATTTCCATCTTAAACTTGCAATTTAAGAGTTCATTATCACAAAACAGAGACAACTTCATCAGAATAAACATAGATCCTTCGATTGGTAATTCGCTTCTACTACAAGGACTGGCGCGGTATTAGCATGAATTGTATTAGAATGAATTACTTTGCAAAGGATACTTAAATTCAAGTCGTTCGTCTAGTATGTTATACCCACAAATTTGCCTATCCGCAAAATATTCCAAAATAACTACTCAAAGCAAAATTCTTTACATTTATTACGTGAACTTCAATTTGCTCAACTCTTTTGAAGTTTTCCTGAAAATACGAAAGTAAAATCTGACGTAAAGCAGCAAAATAGAACGGGGACATGATTTTAGGTGATTCAAAGCTTCAAAACTGATGTCCTCTTCGAAATTTAAACAATTTTTTAAGGAAATGAAAACAACAATTTCGAGAAACTGCGAGTTTATGCTGAACTACTTGTGAGGGTGAACTTCCGATTGAAAATGAAGTGGAACGAAAAACTGAAGAAGAAATTCGGCGTGAAATAAACTGCAATAAGAAAACTCCCTCGGAAAATGTAATGCTTCAGCAAAGGTGCGACTTCGAGGTCAAATTACCAATTTTGACATTTCTTCGGAATTGCGGGAGGAGAAATCGATATGAAGTGGAGAGACGCTAAAGAAGGAAGGGTTCTTAGGCCTCTCAAAGATACGCTTTTTCAGCAGATTGCTCTGCTTAGAGCGTGAAAATGTATGCCTTGCAAACGATTGTGAGACATTTAGGAAATTATCAGCTCGCATGCGGTCGCCTGGAAAGGTTACGCGAAATTTTCGCATTTTTATCATATCATATCCATTTCCGATGGATGCAAAGGATTTTTACCTACTTAATCAAATATACTTATCATTTTATCGAAATATACGATAACTGTGACTAATTGCTATATCTTTGACAACTGAAAGAAATCCTCGATAGAAATAGTGAGAAAAGAACGCTAATGTAAGCAGATTATCATAACGAAAATTCGAGGGCTTAAAATTAAGAGCTTAAGACTTTTTAAAGCTATCACAGAAATATCTAGCACCAGGAATACGACAATGTCGTGTTATGTTGACATGGAACATTATCAGACAACGTCGTAAACATAATCGCAGCCTCCTTTTAACTATTCATAAACATAAAACAGTCATTTGGGCTTTAGGATAATGTCCACACAAGTATGCACACACAAATTTCTGGTTTATTTATAAGAGTAAACAATTAACCTCTAAAGTGTAAATATATTATACATGTATAAAATAATATAATATACGTCTAAAATATACAGTAGAAAATATTAAAAATTAAGACTGTAACATATTTCATCTATCCATTGAACTCTGCTTGAGTTGGTTACATAATAATACCTAAGTTTGATAACATGTGTGCTCCTTATCATTGCAGAAGAATATCTTTTACGAAAAAAAGTATAAGGGTATTTCGTCGCCAAAATACACGCTATTTCAGATGAAAAGATTAAAACTCATATATTCAAAAGATGAAAATGAAAAGAATTGAAATATTGATATCGACGTAAAGGGTAATAAAAGATGCTATATTTTTAAACTCGTCATCTACGTTACCATTCAGTTATCTGTAAATTCATCCAACAAAAAGAAGGAGTGCTTTATGTCATATATTTCCACATCTCTTGCAGGAGGAGGTAGAGAACACGTGGTTCGATAATGTAATCGACAAAAAGCCAAGAATCTCATCGGAGGCATATTAATCATTCTAAGCGTTAGTTCGTCCTTCTTTGTCTCATAAGCAAAATGAAAGAATTCTCGGAACGCTTTCCCTGGGTTAACATCGACGTCGATTTCCGTTGATCCCCATAACAAAGTCGCCCAACATTTCCTCTTTTTCGCCCAACTTCCGTCTTTCGGTCGCTCCAATTAATTGACACCGAATTATCTATTCCGCTCCAACGACGCATTATCTTTTTGCATCGCTTCGCTCCCTCAACTGCATACACTGTTATCTTTTTTCTCCACCTCAATTCCATTAGCCATTATACAGCGTAAACAATATCTTTATTTGCCGCTCCCTTCCATCGACAGCGTCAACGTTGCCTTCCATCAAAAGACGCTTTTCCGCGCACGCACGATTTTTTCTTATCCCGCCTCTTTCTTTCGCTTTTTTAATCAGCAAACGACTCCGTTTTTTCGATTCTTAATTGCTCGCCATCACTCATTATAATAAAAGAAGCAGAGCGTCGTCTTGCTCCTAAGTAAGAAATTAAATTTTTCGAGGACTTCAACTGCTGTTTTACGGCGGCTCTTTTTTATCGATTTTCCTTAAAGAGTTTGAGGAGACTAAGTTTGAATCCCCTACAATAAATAACAAAATATGGAGGATATATTGCAGATCAAAAACTTTCACCTTTAGAAAGAAAACAGGAAATAATTTCTTAGGAGTTTCGCGAGGAATTATCATTTCTATTCGTACTTTTTGAAACGATTCTAAAAATAATGGCCGCTTGAAATTCCCATTTTGTTTGCTCCGCCATACGACTCCATTTAAATGCCATGAATATTGGTTTAAATTAAAAATCTTTCTCGTAAATTAACATGTCAATTAATTAGTGAACATTTGTATCACTCTATGACGGCAGCTCGTTGACAGCTATTCTACCATCGAGTGTCGAAACAATTCAAATAATAATGAATTAATTCGATGAATTTGAATATTCAACAGTGTTAAAAATTAGAAATTTTGATAAGCCCTAAGTCGCAGTCTATCCGTGTAATTGTGGGCTTTTTACTATTCTTTCAGACCAAATTCGATCGATACATTGCTGATACGATTAAATCATAATAAATGCAGATGCTTGAAGCGTGAATTAAAAAATATTTAATATGAGTTTCATATTCATTTCTTATTATTTATTATTCATTTCTTTCATGATTTATTGAAGAAATGATTACCTACATTAGGAATCATCCGCATTTATAGCTAACAAGCTTAAAGATTTATTAATTGGATACAAAAAATACCACACCATTAATCATTTTATACATTTAAGCATTAAAAATTAATCCAATTTATTTATAATTACTTTATAGTTCGAAAAACTAACTCTTAATTTAAACAAATTTAAACGATGACTCCTTATATTTAGGTTGTAAATCAGATTT
>KZ309354.1:871424-881516 GCA_000376725.2 Ladona fulva | reverse complement strand
TTCCCTAAAATTCCGCAGCGATTCCTACTTTCCCCTCGCTCGCCTAAATATCCACAACATATACCCCCACCACTGTTTACCTTCCTACCTGCAAATCACGTATTACCAACAGAAATTTTAAGTGCACTGTTTGGCCGCTAGAGCAGCGACAGAACTTGCCCACAGACTATTGCAAATGACTGTACATACTTTTTACTTGTACTTTTTGTGTATTGTACTTTTATATTTATTTATAAATAGTTTACAATTATAATACTTTCGTAACGCATTGAATTTTGTTATGGACATCTCTCTGAGCAAATTTACATCACTCCGATAGGAAGAACTGTTAGAGTAGAGAAATAAAAGTTTAATTTTTTTCGATCCATAATTTTTTGGTCCGATTTTGCTTCAAATTTTCTTCGCAGAATTAGCTCATAAAAGTTTTCTTACTATTTTGTGTAATAGAGAAACAAAAGTTGTGTACGAATACCAAGTCTTGTTTTGCTCAACGGAATACTGCGTGAGATAACGCGTCTCAAAGTTGCTAAAAATCGATGTCATACTGTAGAAGGATGTGGTAGGGGGTCAAACAAATGACTATATCTCAGCAAATATTTCTTCGATGGATGTAAACTTGGCAGATGTTCATAAAGGATCTGAGGTTATGTTTACACAAAATTTCATTGAAATCGGTGATGGTCGAGAGGGGCACTTCTCTAAAATTGGTCCACTTGACATGGAATGGCCCAAATAGTCCCCACCAAATAGAACTGTAAAAAATTCTATTCTGATGCTAAGAATCAGTCATTGTCGTGTTAATCTGAGAAGTCACATTTTGTAAAACAGGAAATTAACTTAGAAAACATGTTGTGTTGCAATTTTATTTTTACTTTATGACAAAGTAATGGGAATATTTACAAGAATTAAATAAAAATCGCTAAATCGGAGTCAGCGTAGGTTAAAACTTGCGAAAATTTATACTACAGGTGTATAACAAGACCGTTCCCATTTTTATGTCCATCCATTCACAAGAAAATTGTTTTACAAAATCGATAACATCTTTCTATTTTGTAATGGAAGTAGTCTGAAACTTTTTATTTCAGCCAAGAATTAACATTCAAAAGTTATACTAAAATTTCATTTCGATTAGATGGCAAATGTCTGAGAAATAAAATTTAAAAGTGAGAACTCGGTTAAAAAGCACAAAAAACGGGCAATTTTTCCGTTCTACCTCTAATAAAACAAAGACTATATAAAAACAAAAAATATGCATTTTACGGTTTGAACGCAGGATGAAACATACTTCAATTTGGTGCCACTTTTTTTTTATTTGGAATCGCTAGTTCAATTTTTATTCAACTCCGGACTCGAGTGTCCATGATAAAAAATGGGTGAGTTGGAACAAAGGTGTCGGAAATCCTCGCAAGAAAACTCAGCGAAAATTTACTGTCTTCAGTCGGAGACATTGAGACTGGTTATTATATATGGATGAGACGTTGCTATAAATCAAGAATGCTGCCTTGACCGCTCGAGTCGTCCGAGTTATCTTCATATTTACTCGGTCGACACCATGCAACGAGAAACTATCGATTGAGGTCTGCGATATTTTTTTCTCTCTACTAGTTTTCGCACATGTTACATTTTCCGAATTAATATGAGGAAGGTTAAAATCCCCTCCCACAACGATAATGGAATCTTTTATTTTACTTCTAATTATCTGTAACGACTAGGAAAGATCATCTATGCAATCAGATTCGCCATCCGGAGGACGGTATAAAGAGCGCAAAAGAGCCTTTCTTCCATTTTGTCTAAAAACGGAGCACCAAACCATTTCGGTAGTACAATTACCTATGAAATCTTCGTGATGGCTCCAAAGATGATCTTTGACTGCTATAAACACTCCACTGCCTATTCTGCTAAGTCTGTCTTTTCGGTATATAGCGTAGTCCGGAGGGAATATCTCGCTCGATGCAACTTCTCCGCTTAGCCAACTCTCGGTTCCTATTATGATATCTGCGCAAGTGCCTCTCCCAAGATTGAGAAACTGCCTGCTTATTTCGTTTGGTTCTGAAATTCACGACGATAATTTTTAAATCTGCCACTTCGTTCCTTAAATCTGACAATAAGACTATATCAACTAAACTGAAAAAAGCAGGTAAAAAAACAACAACAGATACTCTGAAACAGCTCAAGGTAAGGAATGAAAAGTCACGAAAATAAAGTGACTGTGAGAAATACGAGACAAAATAGCACAGTCACCTACCGATCTATAACAATTAATAAACCAATTTAAACAAAAGTACTAAAATGTCAAAAGTACGATCGTAAATAATCCGTTAATGAAGCGACACCACGTCTATGACAACTTAGAGGAAGGAACTATACTTTTGGAGTAATTAAAAATTTTTGGAGATAAAAAACTGTTGCACGAAACACAGGAGAAAGAAAAATTAAATATGGAAAAAAGAGAAAAGGTGAAAATAAAACTGAAGGTTCTATTCAACACCACTCCTTCATTGGCAGCACGCATGTATCCCTTCGGGATAACAGAATAGCACGTCCACCACCTTCGACTCCACTAAGGAAGTGGAGATCCCCCGAGGATGGAGGCTTTGCCTCCGAAATGATCATTGGGCTTCCCAGAAATCGGCAATCCGGAGCTTCCCGTTTGTCTCTGAGCGCGAGTTCCGCTTGCCGAAAGACGGCTTACNTAAAAATTAATCCAATTTATTTATAATTACTTTATAGTTCGAAAAACTAACTCTTAGTTTAAACAAATTTAAACGATGACTCCTTATATTTAGGTTGTAAATCAGATTTCTTAAATTTTGTTTCTCTTTGATCAGTTGCAAACCACACGAAAATTAGCTAAATCAAATTTTAGAATCGTAAATGCAAGTCCTGCAAATAGTCGTAGATGCTCTAGTCTATCAATAGATAGTCTAGTTCAGCTGAAAGGTATTCCCCATCACTCTAATGTGGCATTCCTCATTAATTTGAAGTAAACATTCATACATAACATAGTGAAATGGCGGGAGAGAATATGGCACTGCGGAAACCGTCAAGGTGATCAATAAACTTCCAAAGGCCGTATGCGTGACTCATATGACTCTTCAGTCTGCGTATTTCTTTTATAATTGTACATTCCCGCTTGAGAACTTCTCTCTGTCCACTCCGCATCCCATTTTTACATTGAAACATTTAATACCAAACATTAGGGTTCCGAGGGTTGAGAGGACATGGAAAAGTTTCTTTTATGATCCATATTTACCTGAGAACTTAATTTAGTTACGTAATTTAACACTTTTCATTTCAACGATGATTAACCAATAAAAAGGGTGGGCGAATATAAAGTAATGAACGTTTGAAACTCCTCAGTATTATAACTTTCGTTCATTTACATGCCTTTTTGATGTAACGGCCATTATTTTCAGAGAATATTCTCACATATAAAAATATATAGATATATGTTTGCCCAACGTTCATAAAAGAGGAGAGTTTGTGGAAGTTTTTCGGCAGTAGAATAGTATTTATTCCAGTTTTCACATGATTTTCCTGTGTATTCTTAATGACTACTTACATATCCCAAACGTTGGCTAAAATTTACTATTTAATGGAATTATCAGCAAACGTTTAGTCCCACCTTAAATATAATCGAGTAAAAAAGATCTTCCTATCTAACATCAATCAAAATTAAATTTTATTTTTAATAAATTCAACCAACTAACGGTTACCTTGTAGTAAACCATGGTATTACACAACCCATTTCCATTTGGATAGTCTAATGACAGCTGAAACTGAAATGCAATTGAAGAATACATTAGTGCAGGCATAGAACCCACCACTAAAACAAGAAGCGCGTAGGAAGACATCATATTTAATGATGATTTGAACTTCCGGCATTACAAGTAGGATTCGAAACCTTAAACTACAGCTAATATGAAAAACAAACGGTAGGAAAATAAAACAGGAACCTCATTTCTCTACTAAAACTATATCCTCTTATAAAATAAACGAAAAATTTGCAAAAATACCATACATACAAATTATAGAGCACATCTAGTTTCGACGCATAAGTGCCATCTTCAAGGGAATAAGAATAAGTCGTGCTCTTTTGATTTGTAACTATGGATAAATAGTTTAGAATTGAATAAAAACAGAATTAGGGATGCTACAGAAAAACAAGTTCAACGAACTTTCAGCATGTTTTATCTTGCGCTTAACCATATAGTGCAAACATTTTTGTTTGCATCGGGTGAATATTTTATCACAGGTAGAACAAAATTGTGCCCGTTTTTTGCCATGTTTCACGGACTGACTTTGCTTTTACTGACTTTAGAAATGTATTACTCAAATATTGTAAATTCAATCGAAACAAAATTTTCATACACTACTGAAATATCTATTCTCCGTTCAAATAAAAAGTTTTAGATAATTTTCGTGATAATTTCGTGATAAAAAGTTATCGATTTTATAAAACGATGTTTTCTCTGTAATTGATGGATATAAAAAAGTGAAGCTGGTCTCGTTATGAATCTCTCCGTAGTTTTTGCAAATTTTAACTTACTTTAACTAAAACTTAGCGATTTAATTTATTCAAATTTATATCTAACAGGACGGAAATAGGCCGAATCTTAGAAGTGTAATAATTATATATAACTACGGTGTTGAGGCGTTCAAGCCTGTATTTTGGACTTTTGTCAGCTTTAATCCTATATTGTAAGGTAAGATAAGATAAGAAGGACGCATTGCAAGTACTTGCTTGATCTTCTCCTGGGCGCTTTAAACTACTTTTCGAAAATATCAATATCAATGATGACGTATAGTTACCAACTTCAAAAGCTCACAATTACGACTGTGAATTTTATATAGTTCTGTGCCTTGGATCATTTCTCGCCTGATGATGGAGCAATACTCCGAAACCTATATCTAGGCTGAATCGTGGAGGCCTTCATATAAAGTATAATAAATGAATTTACTTACAGTTTTGGACCACCGCTACATTATGGATTCCAAGATTCCACGTTTCCTTTTCCAATTTTCTCTCCCTCCTTAAAAATAAGATAAAGAAATACTTATGAATAAATCTAATCAAGTTTCATCATTACATTCCCTTCGTTTCGCTTCAAGGAACGACGCCTTTTTTAAACTTTGTATGGAATATTTTGCACACACACCTTTCCATTTTAATTTCCACTTCCTTCTCTTTCTTGGTCTTCCAATGTATCATTAATTTCTCTTTTTCTCGTTAACAAAATGATTTTTTCCTCTATTACTCTATTCGCTACACCGAACTTCCGAGTTTATTAAATCAAAAATGCGCTTAATTGCTCGGAAGCTCTCACTTTTGTGTCGTCGTATCAGCTGCGAGAAAAGTAACTGAAAAGGGAAATGTAAGGAGGAAAAACTGTTCAAAATTGTTTTCTTGGTTTTTACGTAACGAAGATATTAAGTGATGTAGAGTTCAGCTATTCTCAGTTAACTAATTACAGAATTCTAGAATTTCGTATAAATGCTTAGTGGTAAAAGCGGAAGCTAATTTAAAATTTTTCTTAAAAATTACAGTTATCATCAAAGAATCAAACATCGAAATGTTAAATTTCAAATCTGTTTTAGTCGTCATTTGTTTCTTTTCTCCGTATTGTCCGAGCGTCCCAAATTCTAGTGTTACTATTCCTAATGATTGAAACGAAAAAAACAATAAAAAATTGTTGTAATTATATGAATCCGACCTGTATAAAATGTAGTGAATGTAAACTTTAATTTGTAATTCCACAGAGCCGTATATCTGATGCATGAGAATTTACTGAGGCACTTCAATCATGCACTTCTTTAATCTTATCGATAATTTGACCCTTAGAATATACCAAATACGGCTACCGTTTTTCAATTCCGAGATCTAAGTTATCTAATAAGTAGCATTTTATATGAAAAGCAATACTATTGCCATGACACAAACAGTAGGAACGATTTTTGGTTTGGCTTACATTTATTTATAGCCACTAATATCTTCAAATTTTCCACACATGGTTTCCTTACTAAAATTTACCATCTAAAGCACGACTCTCTCAATGATTTTATAAATGAACCTTGCGTGATATTCTCTCTTCGATAAAAGCTCGCATTGTATTGACCTGCACATCTTCTACTGTCCCCTGCATTCTTTACATCACCCTCCTTAAAACCTATTCTCTCTTTCCTTTTCATCTCACAAGTTTCCGTGCATTTCTCCTCGACCTCACCGTCTCGTCCATTCCCTTCAACCATGTCTGCTTGAGCCGCAAGAGAAGCAAACTACAGCGTTCTCTCACGGCTGTTGAGCGAACCACATTCTTCGTATCCACCATTCCTCCATTTGGCACCCACTCTTTCTTCCCTTCCGACCCTCCCTTTCTCTTCCATTTCATACTCGATATCTCACACACCTTGCCAACTCTTTGCGGCCTCCCAACTCCTTTCTCATCTTTTTCGCACCCTGAAGCTTTTCGCTCCCCATTACGCACTCAGTTATTTTGCTCCAAACGAACCCAAAGAGCGGCCTTATCATCGCATAGTTATACAAGTTCTTGAGGTAGTTTGGATGAGAAATCTTGGGGTAGTATGGTAAAATCCAAAACAAGAAAAAATGACACTTAGAGTTCATAATTATAGGATTAACGGGAATTAAATTAGGATAAATAAGATTTAGTCCTTTGGAACGTTCAGTACAATTTGCAAATCGAGATAGCTCTAAGCAATGTCTCGCCATAATAAAATGTAAATAAAAGTATTCCAAATGCTGATATTTATAACGACGCAGCAAAGGTGAATTAAAATTGTCAGTTTCGATAGTCATCATGAAATTATCACAGTGACCTGTATGAAATACTGATAATAAAAAAAGTTTGAAATTTATTTTGGCCTCTATAATTCTTAATTTCAATTGATAAACGCTGACAGTGAATGCTGATGGTTCAGTAATACTGTTATGCTTGTTAATTTTGCAAACATAAGTTACGATAAATAAAGTCATTCAGAACTTAATTATAAATAGCTTTACTTTGTAACTTGAAGTTTTATATAAGACGTCATGCATCGTAGGATGACCTCAGTGCTCCCGTCAAGAGGTGGCTATAAACGGACTTTACAAAGTCAAAGACTGTTCCTTTTCCAATCTACTATTTGCGTTCCTTTCTCAATTTCAAGCTTTCTACTTGCTTGAATCTTCCGCAACGATTCATTTAAGAAATGTTAAAAGTGAATGTTCTCTTTAAATAAGATATTGCACTCGCAAATTAATGAAGATAAACAGTATTACTTACAAATATAAATTATAGAATTAATACTTAAGATAACCAAACATATCTCTAAACTCTGAAGGTGCCACTATAATAGAAGGTCAATTTTGGTCACATGATACGTAAAATGCATGAAATAATATGAATTTGAGGAAAACACCCATGTTTCCGGGAAAAATCACCCTTACGGAACTGAAGACGATTTTTCACTTCAGCTACAATTCTAGAGCATAAAATAAAACATAAATGAAAAGAAAAGTTAACGTTAACTATACCTTAACGAAAGCTCACCAGGACTTTAGAAGAAATTCACTGAATACACTTCCATGGTTGGATTCTAGCCCCTTACATGTATTTAAAACGGCCCACGTTGGTACCCAATAAATAAATTGCTCCCTTCTAAATTTTGAATTCATTTTCAGTTTCTTCGTGCATCATTACGGAGATATTACTGGTTTTGTAAAAATGCTGCATAAGAGACAAATTTACTTTGCATCCTCTTTGGTTCTCTACAGTTTCTAGTGTAGAAGAAGTACTTACCAAGTTGATCGATTTCACATAATACAACTCGGTGAAGCAATTGGAATTTTGGATTTTTCCTATTATATTGAGACGCTTTCTAACTGTATACCAAATTTCAACTTGCTGTAATATCTAGGAGTTAGTTAAAAATTTCAGATGTACAGTGATTTGCAAAAGTCTGTGTGCAAGTTCTGTCGCTGCTCTAGCGGCCAAACTGCACTTAAAATGTCTGTTGGTAATACGTGATTTGCAGGTAGGAAGGTAAACATTAGTGGGGGTATATGTTGTGGAACTTTAGGTTGCGAGGGGAAAATGGGAATTGCTGCAGAATTTTACGGAACCGGATTCATTGCCTAGCATCATTAGAATGGTTTGAAGGTGACTTTGGTCTGCGATTGAGATAGGTTCCACGAAAGGAAAAGCTTTTCTGTTTCATGCAGACGAGCAGTCTAGCGACGCCGATTTCAAGGGACACCGACCATTGACTACGTTAAGATATTAATGTGAGCGCTAATGCTGATATTTTCGCTTGTTAAGCTGTTTTAGGATGTATATTCATCTAAAATTTAACGAAATAATATTTTTGAGTTACGTTAACTTTGACTCTATTACTTCATCAAATGAATGCTTTTCTATCTAAAACTATCATGCAAGCATGGGTAATGGAAGTATCAATTTAACAAAAATTTTTTTGTAAATATTTTCTCTACTTAAATCGTTACCTTTACCAGAGAACTTCGTGGAAGTCTTCCTTCGCTTATATTAATTACGTAGAAGTCATACGCTCCGTTATCAAAATGAATTTCTATTGAATTGTTTAGGTGGGTCAGCTGTTCCTCACAAATGCACTCCTTCAAATCTGAGTCCTTCGACTCGCTGACACGTACCGTCATGAAAGAAGGAGGTCGATTTGCTATTGAGCCAAATTAATCAATCGCTTTCTCATTCACATGATCGCAGATTATAATAAAATTATGCTGCTTGAAGAATAGATCCTCTTTGCAACGAAAATAATCTCCAAAATCGTCTTCACATGTATTCGGTCAATCGATGATATTAATCACACAACACTTCTTAGTTATTTCTTTATATACAGTATATTCTTTATTTCTTAGTATAGCATAGTATATTCTTTATTTCTTCCTTTCAACTTACTCCTCGATATGCTGTTCCCGTGATTTGATTCTCTATTATCATATTCCTCATCAAAGCGCGTCTTATCGCATATCGGGTGGACTTTTCCAAAATATCGGAAATGAATGCAGAACTCAGAGAACGGAAAGTCTTTTAAAATCATTCATTATTTGCGAGTATTTCCCTGAACGTGAAAAATCGCCGCATTAATTCCATATACGTATTCGAAAAATTGTCTGGAACTTTATGCTAATGATTAAATATTCACTTATTCACGGAAAACTTTATATCAAGATTAAATTGTTTCTTTGCCGAGAAGAGAGAAATCCCAGCAAAGTGAGGAAGTTGCACAAAGAATGTAGAGCAATGTTTAGTTTTCTTGTAAGTGTTCATCATCAATGGGTATTCTGCGTATCGATAGATCCTTGGAGTTTTTAGTCTCCATCTCCATTCCACCTCCTGGTATTTCAATTTTACTTTTCCTGCTACCCCTTTCGATTGGTCAAGAAGTTTTGCTCTTCTTCCTTAACCTCTTTCTATCACTACTTATACTTTTCAATATTTTCTCTTCGTTAATAAGTGTCCAAACCGTTGCCACTTTTTGATGGTACTTATCAATAGCCCTCTTCTTCCAAATGGTAAAAAATCTCCTAATTTCTTAATTTCCCCCTTCAATGTATTCCTTTCATCTTTTTTCACAATTTTATCAATTCTAAGTTGCATCTCAAACATTTCTATTCTCTCTCAGTCAGTTTTCCTAATCGTCTACAAGTTCCAATCCACCTAAAAACACGCTGAGCATTAGGTTTCAACAACCACTTTCTTATCCCTACTTCCATCTTGTTATTCAACAATGATTACATTCTGCTGAATGCCATCTTCGACATTCCCATTCTTTCTTTGATTTCCATCTCACATTTTTTACACTGTCAAGATACTACAACTTCGTTCTAACTTTAACACAGTTATACACAGCATTTATTTTATTCTTCTCCTTCCATCTTCTAAGTCTTGGCTTTTACTTTCTTTATCTTCAATCAATCTCTTGCAGTCTTTGTTAATGTTATCCAACAACATTTTCTAACGTTTCAGAAAAATTGGTAAACCTCCTACAAACTTTATCTGTGTGTCTTTTTTTTCCCTTTTAACTTTCATCTATCATTTCTCCCAAGAATAT
>KZ309354.1:851006-864981 GCA_000376725.2 Ladona fulva | reverse complement strand
TTTATTATCATATAAATTATTTAGAATATTTATTCTACTGTTTTCAAGTCATGAAAGCCTACTTTACGTAAATTTCTTATAAAAATTATAAGAACTGATTATCCCCGTGCACTTATATGGGATAATTCATTAAATCAACATTCAACAATGGCCTTAGTCGTCAAAGGGATGGGTTGTTTATTTCACAAATATTTTACGAAATTTCCGTGTTTTAACAAAATCCTCGAAAGTTCGGATCTATATCAATATTTCACGACTAAAATAAGAATATATGATCATTTTCTCTTCTTGTGACACTTCGTATTTCGTATCCTCGTGTATTTATATGGGATAACTTGTGAAATCAATGTTCAACAATTGCCTTTGTCGTCAAAGGGATGGGTTGTTTATTTCCCAAAATTTTACGAATTTTACGTGTATTTTATCAAAGTTCTAATTTAAGTTTGTAAAAGAAACAACCTCTGCAAGTCATGAAAACGTAATTTACTGTCATCTCTTATGGAAACGTATTATGGGCTCCTGGGTTCGAACCCGGGCCTTTACAGAGATTAAACTAGTTTTCCAGGGGATTTCAGCAAGCGTAGAAACACGTCGCAGTTTGTTTCAGATCTCTAATGCAAGCCATTTCTGAGATAAATAGGGGGACGAACAGACGGACGGACGGATAGACATTTCCTTTTTAGATAATTTGATTGATTCACCTACTGTATCCGACCTGATTACTCTCTCTCTCTCTCCCCTTTTCAGAGATACTCTATTGTACTTTCTACATCTACATCTACATAAGTACCCTGCAAGCCGCCTTCCGGCGTGTGGCAGGGGACTTTCATCCGACGAGGAACGCGTGTACCGATGCACAATCACGGATGACCATATCAGTGTGTTGAATATCAGCTATATCACCCATTAATTATAGTATATTTTACCTCTGCGTTTTCACCCACATGCATGTGTGGGTTTTTCCCACATCGTGGGTTTTTCTCGATAAACCTTTAGTTGAGGAGTTTTCCCCCACAACCCAAATTTTTGTGTTTTTATCTGTATCTATATCTGGTTATATATATTGCATTATTATTTTTCTATTGTCTGCCTTTTCCTATTTGCAATTCGTATACACTGTTTGTTGCGTTTTTTTGTGCTTATCTTTGCCAGATTGTTGAGTTCTTTTGTTTTATTTTTTTAACTAATTTCATTTTAGTCAATTATTTTTGGTTATGATTGTAATATTATTACTATATAATATCTCCAGAGGTTAGGTGGAAGAGTGGCCATTATGGCTCAACCTCGCCATAATAATAATGATTTCTAGACATCTACACTCGTAATGAAGTGTAAAGGATTATTAGGACAGACACTGCAATTTTTATATTCAAAACATAAAATCAACTACAAGTAAATACTTCCTCAAAATGCACTCCAAAAGACTCGAAAAACGACTTTTTTCATTACCCATATTGATCGTCATTGGACAGTAGTAAGATTGTTCCCAAGGCCGACAATGAATACCCCAAAATATACGTATTATATACCCCAAAAACAAAATTATCAATACAGTCACCCTGGTTGGACTAGAGTCGACTCTAAATAGAAGAACTTTTTCAAGGAATTTCAACCAACTATAAACAGACAACCAAAATCGGGTCGCGGGATTGCCAAAAATGAAATATTTTCCCTGATTACGTTTTTCTAAAATATATAGAAAAACCTGACTTATACATCCGATCAAAATAACACGTCGGCACTTTTAGCGACAGCGTTCATTTCCTTTTCCTTCTGGTTTTCCCACTCGCCTCAGTCTCGAAAGGTATTCGTGCATCGGATAGCGCACGTGAGAGGAAAAACCGCAGTAAAACTCGCGTTTCGCAAGCACGCACACTCGCAGCAGATACTGTTGGCTTGTAACGTGAGATTCGATGAAATTCACTTCTCTTTGCGGACCAATCGAGCGCGCGAGCAAATCAAATACAGCGGAGAAAGATTGCAACGGAAAAACGGTCTGACGTGGTCAGCACCTCAATTTCTCACTACACCCTTACATGAATACCATACGAAAATCGGATGACGCACATCGCATACATCGTTCGTTGAATTGGAACTAATAGTGCATTTGTCAACCTGTGTAGCAGCCATCTTCATTATGTTGCAAAGTTCTTACTTGGCTCGGCAGTAACGCCATGGAGCTCTTAAATAAATGTATATTGGTGTAAAATCCATACGCACAGGGAAAGAGGGCGACGCAAAATGCACGTGAAATACTAAATACAACAAAAGCACTCGAATAGCAATTCGGACACTTTCTGTTATTAGAAGCCTGCCCACCGAATCTGCTTCGAGACATTTTATTCATTGATAAAATTATTACGATGGGAAACATAATATATGCTGTAGATATGGGCAAAGAAAAAGGACAAATTAATGAAGTAATGATTCAAGGATAAAGGAAAGGAAGGTAACTTAGTAGGTTGTAAAACCTACGAAAATCCCAAAGGAATAACAAGTGTGAAAAATAGCGACACGACTGGGACTCGAACCAAGGTCTCCTCGGACGGCAGGTTGTGCCACTATGTGGAGACTGCCAGTCTTGCTCACAAAGCATCCCCTTAACAGTGTGAGAAAGACGCGGCACGGTAGTTCAGTGGTTAGAATACCTGCCCGGAAAGTGGGAGACCTGGGTTCGAGTCCCAGTCGTGTCGCTATTTTTCACACTTGTTATTCCTTTAAGTAATGATTCGTTTATATATAAAGTTACCATCTCTTTTGGTTTAACCAGGAACCTCCAGGCTTTCACAATATTATTGCAGCTCTACAGATTGTCTTCGTTTCTCCGTGGCTGCGATTTTTTGCATTAATTACCGATTTTTATTTGGTAGTTTGAGAAAATTCAAATATTTGATGAAATAAAATTGATTTTCAGTTCAAATATACATTCACTTCGACTGTAAAGTTTGTGGAATCACTAAAATTAGACCAAATGTTCAGTTTATATGCAGTAAGCAAGCTCCAAAAAAATGGAGGATCTTTCTAAACTTAATCACAACTAGCACTGTATTTCTTTGCTTTCTCTTGTTATTTCAGAAAGGTACCGTTTGTAGAACCGCAGCTTCTGACTTAATATCTGAAAACTTCTTAAAAACCTCAGGATTCTGATCCAAAATCTCTGGATCAGAACTCAGCGTCAGGTGGTAACTGTATTCATGTATAAAAAACTACTAAAATTTAGAAAGAAAAACGTAGAAGGATATCGAAAATGTGATTTATCCCAAACGGTTAAACCTGAATTCCTTTACTCAGCAAAAGTTTCGTTCCCAATCAGAATATAAACATCTCCTAAAAATAAACAAGGCATTGAATAAAGATTTGGCAGTCATTCCATTTTTTGGCATTCTTCCCATGAATCCCAAGTTAAAGGCCCATGAGTGAGGAAGAAATAGGCGGAGAGTGATCGCAATGAAAGATAGACATCAATTGTCTGAAGAATGAATGAACTTCGGAATAACACAACACAGTAAAGAGGGATACATATCTTCTCTCTAAAATATGAAGCATAAAGGCTTCCCTTATTCTCCATAAATACGGATAAGAGCAGTAACGCATTCTATCAAAACACTTTGAATCATTACTTATTCAGATATATCTCACTCACACTCTGTTAATCAGATTGTGGACAGTGAATCAATTTGCAATTCCGACCAATTACTGCCGATACAATCATTTATTTATTAACTAATGTCCGCCTCAGTTAGACAAAGTCTAGAGGCAGCGTAAAAACACAATATACAATTGCTTTAAAAGAAAAGCAAGAACCTATTAACAATAGTCCACACACAATACATCGAAATAATCGTACAACAAGTGATAATAATAAAAAATACAGGTATCCGTCATTATATCCATAGTGGTCATCTAACATAGCTCATGCTTCCTAGTAGTCCTCCACAGTTTCCGTCACACACACCGCCCATCAGCACAGAGTCGCCTAATCCTCTCCAATATCGTCATTGAAATTATTCACTACTTAAAAAATCTTTCAACAATTATCATTATTTCCCAGTTACAATACGATGGCACATTTCATTTTAAAAGATCTTGGATTTATAGGAAAGAAGTTAAAGATCGATCCAAGAAACTTGTTCGGCTATTCCTCTATTCAAAGAAGAGTATTTGCGATATTTGTTCTATAAGGCCTAAGTTTCATTTTGTGATCTTGACTTCTTCCTAAAAATTTGGTGTTCCGAATTAGCTATATATATATCAACGTCGGATGTACGCCTCTCCAAGCGCTTTCTAAATCTCTCTATTCCGAGCTCCTCGTTGCCATTTTACCCCTAATTACTGAATGATGTCTCTGTTCCATCGGTCCCTTGGTCTTCTTCTTGGTCTCTTCACATTTCTTGGTATCCAGTACAGAACTGCTGATGTCCATCGGTTGTCGTTTCTCCTTGCAACATGGCCTGCCCACATCCATTTCAGTGATCTTCCTTATCCATGATGTCTGTCACTCCTGTTATCTTCCTAACCCAGGTGTTGCGTTTCCTGTCTCTTCTTGTGATTCCAAGCATACATCATTCCATGCTTCTTTGTGTAGTCTGAAGTCGCTGGGTTATTGCTGCGTTTAACAACACATTAGAATGCATTGGTTGAAGACCTTTCTCTTCAAAACCATTGGCATTTTTGACTTCAGAATATGGGCATTCCTTCCGAAGGCACATATGGGCGTTTCTTCCGAAGGCACTCCAGCCTAGTTTCATTCTTCGATTCACTTCATTAATCCTGTTTTTCTCTCCTGTCGTAACCAGTTGTCCCAGGTAAGTGTACTCTGAACAAACATCAAGGGGTACCTCTTGTAGTAGGATTGGTACTTGTGCTGCAAAAGAATTATACATTACCTTAGTTTTCGATAAGTTTATCCTGAGTCCTATTTTCTGCCCAGCCGCGTTCAGTTCTTGAAGTCTTGATGCTAGATCTTCACCGTTGGTTGCGAAGAGTACTATATCATCTGCGAAACGCAAATGACTGATGTGCTCTCCATTGATCCGTAGGCCTCTTTCCTCCCAGTCTAAGGTTTTAAAGACTTCTTCCAGAACGGCTGTAAAAAGAATTGGTGAAAGGCAGTCGCCTTGTCTCACTCCCTTCTCAATCCGGAATTCCTCTGTTTCTTCATGCAGCATTACAGAGGCTGTGGCGTCCTTGTAGATGCTGCGTAGAAGTTGGATGTACTTTGTATCTATCCCTTGTTTCCCCAGTGCCTCCAGTGTGGAGGAGGTACTTACCGAGTCAAAGGCCTGGGCATAATCCACGAAGCAGAGTACTAGTGGCATCTCGTATTCGTTCATTTTGCTGATAATTTCTTGCAGCGTGTGGATGTGGTCCATAGTGCTGAATCCCTTGCGAAATCCAGCTTGTTCTCTGGGCTGGGCAGCTGCCAGGGACGTCTTCAGACGTGCAGCTATTACTCTCATGAACGTTTTGTAAATAACAGGAAGGAGGCTGATGGGGCGGTAGTTCTTCAAATCTTCCTTGCTTCCTTTCTTGTGCAAAAGGACAATCTTTGCATGGTTCCATTCCTTCGGAATTCTCCCTTGTCTAAGGCAATTAGTGAATAACTGCGCTAGGACAGGAGAAATTTCTGTAACACCAAGTTTCAGATATTCTGCTAAAACTCGATAATGTTCAAGGGATTGTTAGCTACAATTTGTAAGCTCAGCCCCCCCCCCCAATGCGAAAATTCTTGTATCATCCCTGATGATATCACAACTTATTCAACTATTATTCTTAAAAATACTTGTTATCATGCGTTTGGCAGAACAGACTATTAATGAATAGAATAATGAGCAATATTGTCCTACCTTCCAATTATATTAAGAATTCACGTCAAAGAGCAAAACTAAAGATTCACAAAGCAGTCAAGAAAAGAGTGAGCATTTTCCGGTCATTTTCATAGAAGGAAACGTTACATTTCTACCACATAAAGAGCTACACCTCTGGAATAGTCACAATTATCAATGTCATTACCAACATAGTATTTGTAAGACAAGTAAACACTCCAGAACCATCAATGAAAAAATTACAAACTCCAAAGCTTGTGCATACAGTACGTATGTCGGTCGCCGCAGGAGCATCCTCAGAGAGCGGGCGCCATGGGGGGCGAAATACGTACGTATACAATGGATTTTGTGAGTTTTTCTTTGATGGTTCTGGGTCGTTTACTTGTCTTACCATCAGTTGGTCTTGTCGAATTATAAACATAGTAGTTATTTCCGTGGAGTGCTTACAAGTATCAAATACAAGTACATTAGTTCACTGTACTACGTTGTGTTATTGTCAAATAAATTGATAGCATTCCTTTTGCATATTGCATATTACTGTGCTTTAAATAACATCGTTCTTTTTGTGATTAGGACAGGCTTATTTTCTTCTCTTATTGTTTCTTTTTTAGCCTTTTTCCAATTACTTTTCAAATTCTATGAATCATTATTCCCTTCATCATTTCATAACTTTTCCTGTAATGAATTTTTTTCTCGTCGTCTTGCTTCCATTACGTAAAAGTTAATTTCTGAAATAATTATTTCCTCCAATTAATGTCTCTTATACTGCCAATTTGAACTACCGCATCCAACACGCATATATCTTGTTCACCTCGGTAATAAGATAGTAAATGCTCGCTAGACGCACCGACGCTACTGGATGGGATTAACTTTCCGCTTTGTCATTCGCTGTAATCAATTACGCTCCCGCATAATGACTTTCTAAACAGTTCGCGGCGAAAATGGCACTCCGCAGTCATTTCGCTTCTTCGTGAGGAAAGCGAAATTAATATTGCGTTAAAACCCTATTCTCTCTCACACACACACTGTCAGGTCTTCGCAGGCGCCCAATCCGCTAAAAAATGAAAGAAGCGAGTAAAAAAGGAGGAGATTATAAGTTATGGCTGAACGCTCAACACAGCCACGCCTCTTCCTGGCATTTCGCAGATTGTGTTATCCCCCAAATGTACCATCGCCCCGACCACGAACTTCTCTCTTTGCCTCGCTGTTTTGTTTACGCGAATCCTCACACAAGAGGCCGCCTCTGTGCTAAATGTCAATCGCCTGTGCGTGGGTGTTGGGAATCGCTAATGTACTCGACCATCTGACGGCAAGAAAGGAAAGTGAGCTACTAGTGACATGAAGTCAAGAGATGAATGATGGTGGAAACGGGATTCGAGAGTTTGGAGATGGGGTGTTCACTGTCCCTGTACCTTAAGAAAGGAGTTGTATGGAATACTATTGCACTTCAAGTGGTCTTTTGGTCTTTGTTTTGTCTTTCTGGCCTCACGGACGTATTATGACATTCTCGTAGTAATCACTGATCCGTTCTTTCAAAATTCATTGGTGATGACGTTTCTTTACGTTTCTCTATGCCGGTATTATAGTTTACAAGTTCTTCCGATAGATTTTGTGAACGATATTTTTCTTAGATTCTAAAGCACATTTTCATCTTAAACATTGAAATCGGGAGCCATAACTACACTATGTTTCACTTCTTATTTTAATCGATATTTACTGATAACATGAAAAATAAATGAGACTCCTAGACAGCTAAGTGCTTCTAGCGTCTTCTTTGAGTTGAAATAAATAACTAAATGCTTCCACGCTTGAGTTTTCCAATAAGCCCTTGTTATAAGGTTTTCAGAGAGATTGATTCATAATGGCTTTCTAGATCCAAACTTTAGAAGATGACTTAGAAATCAATTTATCATCATATATATAAAAAGAAAATGTCTGTCCGTCTGCCCGTCCCCCTATTTATCTCAGAAATGGCTTGACTTAGAGATCTGAAACAAACTGCATTGTTTTTCTACGATGCTGAAACCCCCAATCTTATCTCTGTAAAGGCCCGGGTTCGAACCCAGGAGCCCAAAATACGTTTCCATAAGAGAAGAATGTAAAGTACGTTTTCATGACTTGCAGAAGTCGTTTCTCAATATTCTTTCTTCTCGTTGGTTCTAATTAAATGAGAACCAATGGTCCTGCGAAATTGAGACAAGTGTCACAAGAAATAAAAAGGTTCATAGAATCTTATTTTTGTAGTGAAACATTCTTATAATTTCGAAATCGCGAGAACTTTGATAAAATATACGGAAAATTCGTAAAGTTTTTCGGAAATACACAAATGCTCAACCCTGATTTTCCAAAAATCGACCAATCAGGAGAAAGACCCAGATTGACATATGAGTTTATATACCGGGCCAAAAACTTTTTATAAGAAATGTACGTAAAGTAGGTTTTCGTTACCTGCGGAGGTTGTTTCTTTTACAGAATTAAATTAGAAATAATGGTCTTACGAAATCAAAAGTAGTATCAAAAGAAAGAAAAGTGATCATACATTCTTTTTTTGGACGTGATTATTGATATAGATCCGTAAATTCTAGAATTCTGACAAAATACACGGAAAATTCGTAAACTTTTTGAGAAATAAAGAACCCATCCCTTTCACGACTAAAGCCATTGTTGAATGTTGACACGATTCCATAAGAGATGAACGTAAAGTACGTTTTCATGACTTTCAGAGGTCATTTCTTTTACAAAATTAAATAAGAAACAATGGTCCTACGAAATAGAGATAAGTGTCACAAGAAAGAAAAATGATTATAGATTCTTATTTTAGTCGTAAAATATTGATATAGATCCGTAATTTTGGGAATTTTGACAAAATACACGGAAAATTCGTGATTTTTTTAGGAAATAACCCATCCCTTTGACGCGTTTACTAGTCGTATATATAAAAAGCAAATGTCTGTCCGTCCGTCTGTCCGACCATCTGTCCGTCCCCGTATCTATCTCAGAAACTGCGTGATGCGGAGATGTGCAGCAAAGTGAATTATGTTTCCACAATGTTCAAAGGCTCACGAAAACTATTAACATCTTTCTGAAGTCTCGGGTTCGAACCCTGGAGCCCATAACAAGTATTCATAAGAAATGCACGTAAAGTTTGTTTTCATGTCTTGCAGAGTTTGTTTCTTTAGCAAAATGAAATTAGATATAATGGCCTCACGAAATAGAGACCAAAAGAGAGGAAAATAATTATAAATTATTATTTCAGTCGTAAAATATTGATACATATTCAAAATTGCGAGATTTTTGTTAAAATGTTTGGAAAATATGTAAACTCCTGTTGCAATAAACAACTCATCTCCTTGGCGATTGTTCAATTCGAGCTCAAGCGTTATCAGTACACGGCAGTGCAGTAGAGGGGCCATTTTAGTAAATAAAATAGTCCTTCATACAATTAAGTATGGAAAAATGTATACCAAATTTATCTCTCATCAGTCAAACTATCTACAGGTCATAACTATATTATTAAAGACCAACAATTGGAATTTTATGGCTTAGGAAGACTATGTATACAATAACAGATATATGGTAAAAATAAGTTGTTCAGTCATGCTTGACGGGGGAGTTTACTAGTACACCTACAGTTTTCTTTGTAGAATATAGACCCCTGTGTTTTGATTTGATAACAGAATTACTTTCACTTAAGTTTATTGCTACGGACTTTGTTTGTGCAGCTTAGAAAGCGAACCTGAAATATGGGCAAACAATTTTGCTCAGAAGCAATTAATGGTCATTTTACTGTTTCGCTAATGCTACGGCTTTTTGAATGAAACTTCGGCAAATATAAAGCATTATGCTTTAAGGAAACATTTATGTCGTTAAAAATATCTAAATTGAAGTCCGGTTATTTTATAATCTAACCTATAATAAATCATTTTATTTCATACTAATTTTATGAAGTTCCATTAAGACAGAGAACAAACATTTTTTTTTAATTTTTCAAAAAATATAACGATTCGAGTTTGGCAGTTTAAAACTCACTTCAGCATTGTTATTGCATCTCAGTTTCATGAATATCTCACGTTAAAAAAGTAAGGCTGATGTTCGTAATAAATTATACCTTATCCAATCCAAATGAGATGTTGTTAGCGAGACTTTAAATACATCAGAGGATTCAATACTTCCTAAAAGCTTTACACATATTATTTTTCCTTTCATGAAAAACTCATTTATCATTCAATTGCAGTATCAAAGACTTACGCAAAGGTCAACAGTAAATAGAGAATATTTAATATACCTCAGCGATTCCAAATCTCAGCCTCTAAGAATGGATGAACAGTTGAAAATGAAGGATGCGAGAAGTGATAAAATCTCTCTCGACCAATTACTCGTTAGAAGCTAGAAATCCATATATCACGTTTCATTGCACTAATTCCTCTAAGCAGAAAAATAAGTAAATTTTTCATCAAAATCCGTTCCTTATTCATCGCTATCCTCTAAGAATCTTAATCCTAAAAAGATGATCAATTTTAAGCAATATTATTTCAATTTGCTGAAAAATTTAATTCTCATACTTTTAAATTGCGTTTTAAATCTCGGGTTAGCGTAAGGATAGTTCCAAAGAAAGTGAATTAATGAAATGGCACATTGAAATAATCAATGTGCTATCCCACACCCCCATCCTTTTACTTACTACTACCGGGCGTTGGAACTCTTTGTCAACTACTTTGTCCGTCCCTGAGAAGGCTAAGGCTTAGGTTTCCAAAATTTCCGTGAGGCCCGAAGGCCGAAATAGCACGTATATACCACTATTAATAATCTTAATCTTCAAACTTTGTTCATTGGAGGGTAAAATATGCAGCCAATCTTATTCTTGCCGTTTTTACACGTTTTAGTGTCACTTTTTTAATAATATTGCTTTTATTTCGAAATTGAATGGACATTTTCTGATTTTTCTGCACTCGCTACGGCAACCGTCATTGTATCCTCGGATGACTAAGCAAGCACTAGGAAGAAAGGGTGAGGGAATGACGTTGTTTTCTATTTAATATCTTTAAGCGTCTATAGCAACCAAACGTTATTTATAGCAACGTAAATATTTACATATAATTTCCTTTGAATTTGCGTTTTCCTGTTGCGTTGAGAATATAAAAGTAATACTTTTATGCGATTAAAATGAGGTTCCGTTATTCTAATTGAGTTGAAACATTCTTCCGCATTAATTTGGAAAATACTTTAGAATAATATATGGAGTAATACGACATTCCTCATATCAATATTTCATCATTGAAGAATTATTAGTTGAATCGCGAGAGCGTAAGTAAATGTGACGATATCAAATCAAAAGTACTTCACAGTGTTGGTAAAAAATTATATACTTTAATAGTCTAAGATTGAAATTAACTTTTCTTAAATAAATTATGATTTGCAGTGGCTTAGATGTTCTAAAGTTAAAATCAAGAACTGTATATATAAGGAACGTCGCTTTGGCTCTGGGCAATATTTGGAATGCTAACCAACCGGGATGTAAATAAATGTAAGTATAATTAGCTACTTTAAATCAAAGCTACTTATAAATGTTTTCATTGAATTAAAACGCATTAAACGTTAGATATCGAAATCTAGGTAAATTGATTTAGCTTAAAATGTATAATGGTTTTCGTTACCTTCGGTATTGTTGAAAGTTAAAATGAAGAAATTAAGAATTATTGGAAAAAACGTTATGTATAACTTCGTAAATATTTGTAATTAAATTTTCTCTTCTTAAATAGTTTTGGATGTAAAAATAATTAGTATGTGCGAAACATCGACAAGTGATATTTGCTAATACCCCATAAATTGAATCGTTTTCGAAAATTATCTCGGTAAACATGAAGATTTAGCGTGCTAAACTAAGGTTAACCTAAATTGATGTGGCTTTTTAAATATTATGTACCCAAATATCACCCGGAATCATCTTTTAGGTCAAGATTTTTGAAAACAGTGATTACCTTTTGGTATCGCTTAAGCGAATTAATCATCTATTTAGCTGAACTAACTCATTGACAATCTTGAAACTCGCAGTCTTTAAATTAAAAAATACCGTGATGAGATAAAAAGTATTCATATATCGATATAGTTGAAGATTATTAATTCCTTTGGAATAAGGTGTGATTAAAGGAATTATTTTTGTTATAATTTATATATACGATATAATTGTTTATAATGTTTGATAATTCAAAACAGAAATAATGAAATTATTTACTGTGTGGAGATACGTTTCTAAATATATAAAATAGTCTCAAGCGTTTAAGTTTTTTTCCGATATTATATGCACAATGTGCGCAAATATTTGCGCGGGATCAGCTAGTAAAATATAATCTTCAGAAAGGGATATTTAACAACTGTGGATATAGACGAAATACATCAACATCCAGGTATGAAATGTCAACTTTTTGATGAGGATATTGCACCGTATTACAAATATCAACCAGTTCCTGTCTTAGAGAAGAATAACATAATCCTCTACTGGGATAGAACTGTCTTGACCGATAAAACTATAAATTATAACAGACCAGATATCTTACTATTTGATAACGCCAACGAGGTTGCTATAATCATTTACATAGTAGGGCCTCTATCCCATAACATCCAAAAAACCGAGATGGAAAAAAGGGACAAATAGCTTGCATGGTAGATAAAAAGTATCTGAAAATAAACGGACATTCTGGTCATCTCTTTGGTTATTTCTGCAGAAGTGTCAACCAATACAATAAGATATGTGGAGAAACGTGGTTGCCTTGGTTGGTTACCTTGTTGTATTTGGAAAATAAAGAATCGCGTGGGTTAGGGTGAATTCCCTCTCCATGTCGAGAGCCTAGTCCATTCCATCTAAAGGACAGGTGAAATTGTTCCAGCAGAAACGCTGAGAAGGAAATACAACGATAATAATAATGCGACTTTATTCTGCCGAGATTGAAACTATCAAGTCTCTTCTCACATCAAACCCTTAAGGACCTCGACCACTGCAAAGTGCTTCCTGATAGCCTGGGTTCAACACACACAACTTCAAAATTTTTTAAATTTCTAGGAAAAGGATACCAAAAGAATTAAAAAAGAAGGACTATAGTAGAAAGTAAATTATAAATAAATACAAGAATCTTGGAATGAATAATGCAGTAAATACATTAAATACAGAAAGGTAAATACTAAAATAAATTCGGCGAAACAAATACTTAAATATGCTTAGGTAACTGAATTCTCTACAGTCATTGTCCGTTCAAAGTAACTCCAACAATTTCCAAGGTAAACACATATCCCCTGGGGATCATATTTCAGTCATAGATGTATCTTCATTCTTATCCGGAGAGTATCTTTAGGAGGAAGATCGGAAATAATACACAGCAATCGACAGAGGCGAATCCAGGAAATTGCCAAGAAGAGGATTGCCAAAGGACAATTTCCCAATGAGCTGATCTCCAATTAACTTTTAATGCCATGGATCGTATTTTGGCAATACCCCACTGCCACTGTATCCGCCAATAGCAAAGGCAGTGGCTAGAGAAAACACCTCAGCCTCACACGCCTGATTTCATCATCTCACCTTGTAATTAAAAACTGTCTTTCCCATAAAAGATTAGAAACTCTTTCCACAAAGACCAATTTCTAACATTTCCATGTTTTTCCGACACATAGTAAAGAAATTCCTTTACAGCAAAAACATATGGCTAATTGCTCTGAGTATACAACTACCATCTCGTATAATTTTATCAATCATATATATAAAAAGCAAATGTCTGTCGGTCTGTCTGTCCGTCCCCCTATTTATCTCAGAAACGGCTTGACTTAGAGATCTGAAACAAACTGCATTGTGTTTCTACGATGCTGAAGCCCCAAGGAAAACTATTTCCATCTCTGTAAAGGCCAGGATTCGAACCCAGGAGCACAAAATATGTTTCCATAAGAGATGTACGTAAATTACGTTTCAAGACTTGCAGAGGTCGTTTCTTTTATAAAATTAAATTAGAAACAATGGTCCTACGAAATTGAGACAAGTGTCACGAGAAAGGAAAGTAAGCATAGAATCTTATTTTAGTCGTGAATCATTCATATCAATTCGAAATTGCGAGAACTGTGATAAAATAGACGTAAATTTCGTGAAAATATTTGGAAATAAACAAATC
>KZ309354.1:838628-850454 GCA_000376725.2 Ladona fulva | reverse complement strand
TCCCCTCCTCACACTGCCAAAGTTCATTGCCTCATCGGGGCGGAGGGGTGTAAACGGAGGTTGGAGGCGATGTATAGCTCAGGTTCAACCATGCTAAGAAGGCTTCAACAATATCTCCGGCCAAATAGTGAGAGTGGCACTCATCCGTTCACCAACCGGAGGTGAGACAGCCTGGTGAATTACAGTCTTTTACCCTCCAGGCGCAATTACAATTTATCATAATGAGCTTCTGTAATGGAAATTTATCCGGGCGTAAAAGCACCACTCATTCCGATGTCCGGGAGGTGGTGGCATTACAGAGGTCCATCATGAAGAAAAGAAATAACCCCCTACAATTTGCCGCAGCTTGAAGAGTGAAGATCGACTCCCGGAACTACTCAATGAAGCAGAGAAGATAAAATAGGATGTCATCGGACTCAGTGAAGTAAGAAAAAAATCAGAGGAACTGGTTATACTCAAGGAAGATCATATTTTCTATTATAGGGGAACAAAGGATGGAAGACTTGGAGGAGTTGGTTTCTTGATTAACAAGGAATGGAAAAATAATGTGGAGAAAATAGAAAGTGTATCTGATAGAATATGTAAGCTCATCCTAAGGATAAACAACAACGTTACTCTGTTCAGATTATCCAAGTTTATGCACCAACGGCAGCAAGCAGCGAAGAGGAAATTGAAAATTTCTACCAGACTCTCGGCAAGGAACATGACGAGGAAGATCACTATTATAAAATCATCATGGGCGATTTTAACGCTCGTGTAGGTCAGCAGGAAGCAGATGATGCTGTCACGGGAAAACATGGACTAGGACAGAGAAATGAACGAGGTCACTGCTTGGTAGAGTTTGCAGAGTGCACCAATATGTACATAACAAACACATATTTCAAGAAGAATCCTACAAGGAAGTGGACTTGGAGAGGTCCTAATGGAGTGAAAAACGAAATAGACTACGTATTGGCTAACAAACTCTACACAGTTAGGAATTGTGAAGTTTTAAACAACTTCAACACAGGAAGTGACCACAGGATTGTTAGATGCAGGATGAGGATCAACGTCAGAAGGGAGAGCAAGAAGTTGGTCTCAAGCATGAAACAGGTGGTAAGTATTGCAAAATCGGTAGAAAATAGGAAAGAGTTCCAGCTGCAACTTAAAAATAGGTTTTCAGCGCTTCAAGAAGAGGAACTGGAAGCAAAAGTCATGGAAATCGTGAAGGATGCGGCATAAGAAGTAGCAAGCGCACCAAAAAGTCAAAAGAATAAGAAGTTCAGCGACAGAACCAGGAAAATGATGAAACAGCGAAAGCAACTGAAGCACTCAGACTTACCAAAGGAGAATATCGAATATGTCGAGCTATTCAAGTCTATCAGAGTGGCAATGAAGTAAAGTGTAAGAATTTTTAACGGAAGAACTGTGCAAGAAGCTATAGAGAACAACAAGAGTATGAAGAGGGTCAGACGACGCCTAGCAATTGGAAAGAAACAAATCTTCGTCGTCAAGAAAGAAGATGGCACAACAACTTCCAATAGACAAGCAATACTGAGGACAGTAACCGAATACTTCACCAACTTATACAAGAACACAGAAAACGTCGAAGAGGAAAACCAAGAAGAAACACAAAACTCAGAAAATCCCCCCTCTATACTCCCAGAAGAAGTAACAGAGGCCATCAAGAAGATGAAGAATGGAAAGGCAGGAGGAGCTGATGGAGTTTTAGCAGAATATCTGAAACTTGGTGTTACAGAAATTTCTCCTGTCCTAGCGCAGTTATTCACTAATTGCCTTAGACAAGGGAGAATTCCGAAGGAATGGAACCATGCAAAGATTGTCCTTTTGCACAAGAAAGGAAGCAAGGAAGATTTGAAGAACTACCGCCCCATCAGCCTCCTTCCTGTTATTTACAAAACGTTCATGAGAGTAATAGCTGCACGTCTGAAGACGTCCCTGGCAGCTGCCCAGCCAAGAGAACAAGCTGGATTTCGCAAGGGATTCAGCACTATGGACCACATCCACACGCTGCAAGAAATTATCAGCAAAATGAACGAATACGAGATGCCACTAGTACTCTGCTTCGTGGATTATGCCCAGGCCTTTGACTCGGTAAGTACCTCCTCCACACTGGAGGCACTGGGGAAACAAGGGATAGATACAAAGTACATCCAACTTCTACGCAGCATCTACAAGGACGCCACAGCCTCTGTAATGCTGCATGAAGAAACAGAGGAATTCCGGATTGAGAAGGGAGTGAGACAAGGCGACTGCCTTTCACCAATTCTTTTTACAGCCGTTCTGGAAGAAGTCTTTAAAACCTTAGACTGGGAGGAAAGAGGCCTACGGATCAATGGAGAGCACATCAGTCATTTGCGTTTCGCAGATGATATAGTACTCTTCGCAACCAACGGTGAAGATCTAGCATCAAGACTTCAAGAACTGAACGCGGCTGGGCAGAAAATAGGACTCAGGATAAACTTATCGAAAACTAAGGTAATGTATAATTCTTTTGCAGCACAAGTACCAATCCTACTACAAGAGGTACCCCTTGATGTTTGTTCAGAGTACACTTACCTGGGACAACTGGTTACGACAGGAGAGAAAAACAGGATTAATGAAGTGAATCGAAGAATATAACTAGGATGAAGTGCTTTCGGAAGGAACAACTATATTCTGAAGTTAAAAATGCCAATGTTCTTGAACGTAGAAGGTGAAGATAAAGAAGATTTTTTTGTGAGCATGACCTCTCATGGGATGACTGTTTAAAATTCCACTACAAAAATGTAGAACTTTTCAATCTCATATCAACTTACAGAATATAATTATGATTTTTTAATATTTCATTTTATTTAAATTTATATCATAATTTATCAATGGCCTAGAGCTATTTACATTCTATTTCATACTTACATTGCCTGCAGCTGATATATAAATTAACCTCTATGTACTTGGAACTGCTTTATTGTCTGAAATGTTTATTGTACTTTATGATGTCTTAATGCAATGAATTCATAGTAAAGTTTAAAAAATATTATCTTTTGATTTGGAACTTTGAATATGTATGTACTATTAATCCTAAACATTAATAAACGATTTTTGTATTATTCTGTTTTGAATTGTTTCTTTATTAAGAAGGGAATTTTGTATTTTTCTTGCAATAAGCAACCGGCCGCGGTGGCGGAGTGGTTAGCGAGCTAGCACGCAAGCGCTCCAACCAAGGTCCCAGGTTCGAATCCTGGCTAGTCGGATTTTTCCGGTTAGGGAATGGTCGTGTGTGTTTCGTCCATTGTTAATTTGAAGCCCACCACTGTAATTGTCCAATAAATGGATGTTTGTGGGGGTATTGAGATATAAATAAAAAAAACAACACAAATAATACTACAATATAAATCGTCATGAATCAGTCTCCGTATCTGGATTAAAGAGATTTCCCCAGAATTATTTCCTGCTGGAACCTACATCACATACCTAACACCGAATTACCTTTGACATAATTTACATGAATTTACCTTTGCATAACCTAGTATATCATTTTCTCAGACACTTTCCAAAACACACGATGCAAATGAATAGCAATTTATCAGTTATGTCTTTGTAACATGAAAGTGGTGATCTTTTCCTACATTTTGAAGCCATAATAGGAATGCTGATATAAAAAATTAATTGTATGCTTAGAGTATAGACAAGTAAAATGAGCAATGAAGCTATCTCAATTGTGTGTTCTCAAACTAAGCAATAAGCAGATTTATTATGTGGTGTTGACCGCAATGATGCCCTACTCTTCAATTATCATGTCCTGTGTCACAAGGAAGTCATATATTTATAAGAGGCCAAAAGAGAAACAAAAGAACTATTCCTTAAGATAACTCATGTAAAAGAAACCTCTCCAGTGGATCAGACCATCATTTTGACAATAGTAAAACTCGACAAATGAGGAAGGCTTGAAGTCAGAACTCATGGTTCCTGTGTAAAGTTAATTGAAACATTACGAAATAAGAGAGTTGTTTATTTTAAAATATATAGACAAACATATGATCTCAAAATAATGTACATTGATAAAATTAGAGCCTGAAAATCTGCCCGTAAATTCTATTAATTATGAGTCTACAGATATATTTAATTTCATAGAAGACCTTCAATTCTATTCCCAAGTAATATTTAAGAACATATTAACAAATTCTCTTATGCCTCTCCCACCTCCAATATTTTTGCAATGAGTTATTTGATTTCTAAGAACACTATCTGTGGTTCCTAACTGAATGTTCTGTGACTGGTTACTTGAAATTGAAGAAAATTACAGGCCATGGCGGCAGAGTGGATAGGGCTCCAACCCCAAGGTCAAAGGTTTGAAGGATTTTACTTGTTAGGGAATGGTTGCTTATGTTTATCCATTGTTGTTCTTAAAGCTCATCACCGTAGTTGTACAATAAGTGGATGATAGGATTTAAAAGATGCCCAAAGACAATAAAATCCTCTCTAAGACAATATCTCTACGACTACATAGCTTTGAAAACTTTCACCAATTAACAGCAATAAAATTAACATTCGGAAAAGTTAAAAGACTCGTTACACCGAGACATCTTATATCCAACTCAGAATATAATTGCGTCGCCATTCTTTGCTCTTTTTCGCGATCGAATTATATAGCTCTTAAAATCCTTGTTCCTTGGTTCAAAGACCGCTTTACCATAAATTTAGCTCTCAGTCTTCCCATGCCAGAAAATGATACAGAATCATCTTTAACTTGATGTAAGAATCATTACCATTAGTTGCGAGGCTTGAAGGAGGAGGCTCACAATTCGTATATTTTAAAAATCCGACAATTGTCATAAAATGTGTGGAGGCAAAGGAGGCGAACATGTAAAGTGAATTCACCTGGAAAAGAGAAAAAATTAAGCAGAGAAAAATATTTATCCGTTGTGGCGTAATTAAGACCTTAAAGTTCAGTTTCAGTTGAATATCTCGGGATCGCCCTTATAAATAACTTAAACTAGAGAACACATATCCGAAAAATCTGCGGTAAAGCAACTAAAAAGCTTGGATATATAAAGCGCCTTGTAGGTAGATGAGATGAAAAGGTTAGAGAGCGATGTTACTTCCCTTAGTTAGGCCCCATCTGGAATATGGGGCGAGTATATGGGACCCAGCGGATGAAGCGTGTACTCGCGAACTCGAGAAAGAGCAGCGCAATTATTTATTAAATAATACTATTATAAAAATCAAGCTTTAAGAAAATGCCTCAGACGCAGATTGGGAATCCTTGAAAGAAAGGAGATTAGAAAGATAGGCTGCGATTGATTGATAAATTCAGAGAAAGTACATTTGCGGAAGGCGAAATTGTTATAATGCGACCCCTTCTGCTACTTCGGCCGATCCGAGCGTAAAATAAGAGAAATAGATGCGAGGACAAGTCGCTTTAGGGACTCATTCTTTCCGCCAACGATACGAGATATCAATTAAACTAAAAATATAACTCGAACGCTTGGTGTTTACAACCTCTGCCACACGCCGAAAGGCGGATCGCAGGGTATTTATGTAGATGTATAATGTAGATACCTCACAGCTGGAAATAACCTTAACTTAGATTCCTTGAGCACATAAGCGTAATCGCTACTGATGACACATCGGTAAGTGATCGCCAAAGGTCATCAAATCCGACTCAATTCTTCGAGTTGAACGGGCTTTCTTCCGCGCGAACGGATTGAATAAAACGCTAAGGAAAACATGGGAGGGTTCAGACTCAATCGGGTAAAATGGGCCGAATAATAGACTGGATCCTTTAAATCCTAGGAAACTTTTAAATTTCTTGAAATACAAATAAAAATGTATAAATGAAACATCACAACCCAAATCCTTCACATATAGTAATATCCTCCTTGAATTCTTCAAACCACATTCTCTCTTTCCTCAGCACCGTCTTCTAATTTACAGTGGAGCAACTTCCTCATCTTACACACCAAGGGAAAGATGGACACTTTCTTCATATTAACCATCTTATTAAATAAATGGCGCATAATGATACGTAATCCCTCGTTCTCATCATTACCTACTCACCTGAAAATCGCCCATTCTAATAGTTATTAATAGAGGAACGAAACTCAATCGAACTGTACACATTCCCCTAAACAGCTAAATATTTTGGTCGTCTTTCTCATTCTCAAAAAGAATAGCCCAAAATAATCCAGAATCTCCAAAAGAAAGGAAATTGACTAAAGATTCTTATTTTGGTCGGATAATATTGCATTCTGTTAAAAATTGCGAGCATTTTGATAAAACGAAAAATGTGTAAGATTTCGTGGTAATAAACAATCCGTTTGCTAGCACTGTATGTTAATTACAAATGTAAAACATCCTAAAAATTGGAGCATAACCATTTTTGCAAACCCACTTACCTATTGGGCCTACGAGCGTTTTTTTAAAGTTAGAGTTACAGATTCATTTCTTATAAGGTTCCTCTTGGAATTAGTGCACTTCCAGATATTTGGCAAGATACACCACCAAAACGGAAAATTTTCAGCTGCATGGGTCTTCCGTGATTAGTAGTTGACCTTTCCTTAATCATGGGAATTTTTTATTTTTTGTAAAAATGGACAATTTTCGAAGAGCTGTTTCTCGGAAAGTTGAACGTATGGACCCAATTTTGGGCTGAAAATGTAATAAATTTAATTTATTTTGAAATGTCATCGATTAACTTTTTTCTATAGGACGCATACTTTAGAAGATTTGGGCGAAAACCGAAAATTTTCTGTTTTCGAGGCTACAAAATTGGCTTCCTACTTTTGACATGGGTCCTAAAATATTTAAAAAAAACTAGTAAACGCCCCCGTCAAGCATGACGGGACTTAATTTACTTTTAAAATATATCTATTATTATATATATTTAGTCCTACTAAGGACAAAAAATTCTGCCGTAAGATGATAATAACTCAATATAATTCTTATCATATAAATTATTTATAATATTTATTCTACTCTTTTCAAGTCATGAAAGCCTACTTTACGAATAATATAAAAATTATAAGAACGGATTATCCCCGTGCACTTATATGGGATAATTCATGAAATAAACATTCAACAATGAACAATAAAGTCATCAAAGGGAGGGGTTGTTTATTTCCCAAAAATGGTACGAATGTTACGTCTATTTCATCAAAGTTCTCGCAATTTCGAATTTATATGAATGATTCACGACTAAAATAAGATTCTATGATTATTTTCCTTTCTTTTGGCATTTGTCTCAATTTCGTAGGACCATTGTTTCTAATTTAATTTTGTAAAAGAAACGACCTCTGAAAGTCATGAAAACGGAATTTATGTACAGCTCTTATGGAAACGTATTTTCTGCTCCTGGGTTCGAACCCGGGCCTTTACAAAGATGAAAATATAAATAAAAAACCTGGGGGTTTCAACGTCGTAGAAACACAATGTAGTTTCTTTCAGATCTTTAAGTCTAAGTTAAGTCTAAGTTAAGTTTCTGAGATAAATAGGGGGGCGGACAGACGGACAGGCATTTTCTTTATATATATGATAAGAACTGAATGATCTTTTGCAAGATCGAACCCTTTTTTGTGTATAATTTGACTGGACTATTAATTTACTTTTGTAGTACGTACCCTTCGAAGCCCGGATGAGCCATTTTCAATGTACTGCAGAGTTTCCATATGATGTAAATTGCAGAGACAGCTACAACTTCGATGCAAAGAGTTAAACAACATCTTCCACCAGAGAATTCAATTCCGGTGATAATTGATTCACAATAGCTTCCGGTATCGCTACCTTTAGCACACGACTTAGTTCTGAATTCACGTTCCATTTATCGTAATACAAAGGAAAAGCCAGATATCAAACAACTTTCAATATTCGCCCCAACACGGTTACAGTGCTTCTTCCTAAATATATTCATATATCATTGATAAAAAACTCTTCCAGCTCTCGAGAAATGGTAATTGTTTTAGGCACTTAATGCAGCGTAGAATTTACTGATAATAGTACTCCATCCACTCGGAGTCTTGGCCGAAATCCTCACCACGTACTGATGCACGTTGGCGCGTGTTCATTCGGGGAAATGGCACCGTAGGCAGAACTTTTTATTCTTGTGGCACTATTTGAAGACATTGTGCCTCTCAGGTGTTTTGCGTAATTTTACTTGTGGTTCTCCTCTGAAGGGTTGAATTTAAATGGTTAGTTCGGTCAAAAAGTAGCAATAAGAAAGCCTGGGTTTTCTGCGAGTCGTCCAGCTGTTCGTATCAACCCTCCGCTTCTAGAAAGTGCCTTTGCCCACTATTTATTTTCGAAACCTCTTCGCCTGCGTCGATCCGACGTATGTTCCGCAACTCCTCCGCTCAAGGATACCCATTCACGCAGGATCTCTCTGACTCGCCCACTTAACTCGAGTTTTCCCAAAGTAGTCCTTCCTCCACCATTCACTTCGCTCCAAGCTTGAATTTTATCCAGAGTGAATGTCGCCTGTCTATTCGTTACCATAGCTTGGTAACAATAGCATAGAGAAGTTTTTAATCACATAGACTTCCTCCTCGTAGTTTTCCTTCCAGAAAATCGTACTATGTCTATCTGATTAATACTTATTTTCTAAGACTACGAGAATAACTTTCCCTCTTATAAGAGTTGTTTGCCAAATTTACATTGGGAAGATAATCCTGAATTAAATCATTTTATTGATATAATCAATACCAGTAAATATTTAATGGAAGTTAAGAAGGATTTTGTTTATTAATACCTTGTCATTTTATTAACATAGGCATGCCGCAGTAATTGTTTGATGTGTCAGCTTGCAATACCGATAAAAGCTTCCGGAGTAACATGAACCAGTGATGGATTTTACACTTAACGACAGCTCACAAGTGAATAAAAACAGTTTTTGGGTAAGTTTCACAGAGTGAGCATGATATTCTTGACTACCAATCAAGAAATCGTTGTTTTCTTGCTTCTAAACTCTCAATTACAGAATGCGATGCGTTTTTACTCCTTTCCATTCATTTCCATTTCAGTTGTGGCGAATGCGGAAGAGAATGCTCAATCATCGCTAATCGCAGACATTTCGCTGATCGAGCAAATTTTGTCGTTTGGTAGAAAGGTTTTAGAATTAATTTTAATGACAGAAAATTTAAAAAAATTATATCTATGAGGTTATCTTGGTTTCCGTCTCTAAACTCAAGTAACGTAATCTGGACGCCTTATTTCATTGAATAGCATTTTCTGATCAAAATATATAACCATGATTACTGAAAGAAAACGTTTGCACAATTTGATCAACACCGGTTAACACTCTAAAATGAAAGCACAGTTCCTCGTCAAATGAATCACAATACTCATTTAGAATAGGGGCAGGGTAAAAGAGAGATCAGAATATAATAATGGTGTAACCCAACACCGAAACCTGGTGCTGAATAAATATATTTTGTGGACAGTACATATTTTAATTTCTTAGTGCATTTCAGACCAGAATATCATTGGGAACTCATTATCCTCATTATCATTGAAAAGGAGAACATAATTCGGAAGGGATCAGAAGAAAAAAAGGCCACCACTTCCCAGAAAACAGTCGATGGCACTGAAGTGAAAAAAGTAATATATTTACAAAATCTATTCTGCAACCTACACCTACCTATACATTTGTTATGCTGATCAACAGGTGCATAGCTTTTCTTAAGTTGGTAATAAAAACGTGAATATGTGAAATTTCCCTTGCAGATTTGATTCTTCATAAAAATTTGTAGTAGAGAACTTACTTCAGACTTAGGAAGTGAATAGGCTATGATAGGCTACTTTGCCAACATTAAAAAATATTACAAATTTCATCTAAGAAAGGCATGTGCCAGATACAAAATTCCCTGGTAATCAAAGATTTAACCATCAGAAGCTAAATCAGATAGTCCAGGATTGGTTCCTGCTGGGAAACAGTCTTAAGAGTAAGAAATATCTTGATGTTACCGGAATTTGAAATATAACTCCAATTTAGTATTTATATGAATTACAACAGTCATATAAAACCTCTTTTACACGTGACTGCAAATGATCAGTGATAAATTAGGTCCCGAATATTGACCTCAATATCTCCTGTTAAGATACAAATCAATTGTATCAAATTGCATGTGAATGAGATTTGGTGTGACATGAGTTTCAAACATTAAAGCAGAGCAAAACACTTTGAAGAAGCAGCCAGATGGTTTAATTGATCCTATTACCTATAACCAGGGTTGCCATTTCATGATTATTTCTAAGATTCAAGCTTATTTTGAATGATTAATTTTTAGAAAATTATATTGTGCTTATTTCTAATAAACGTGCTTTTTTTATACTGTGCTTATTTTAAATAAATCATCAAAACCTCCACTGTACAATGCTACTTTTAGAGTGCAAAGGTCTAGACATACATACCCACACTGAGACCGGGCAGTAGCTCTGCCATGAATCGGCCAAGTCATGGCTCGCCCAAAGTGAAACCACACTTGTCAGCACCTCACCCGTATGCTTACTATCGTGGTTGCATCCCCACTGCCTAATGTCTGATTTTTTATTATGGATACTCAAGTTTGTAGTTGTGTAAAAGTTAATAACCTGTCCCAGGACAGATATACCATGATGATGAAAAGTTAAAGCAGGGATCCCACAGGAAAATAGGTTACAACAAATGTTAGCATGTATTATCATGCATTTAACCAAATATTCCAAAAATGTTGTTTCAACTGCTTTTGGTATTTATCACAGGTTGAACAGAATGAGTGCTCGCTGCATGTGTGTGGAGTACTCACTTTGAACTTTTGTTTCTCAAAATCTATGAATTGAATCACAACAAAATTTTGATATAATATTAATAAATTTATTTTTACTGAAATAAAAAGATTATTTCTATTGTAAGATAAAATGTTGTTACTGATTTTGTAAAACAGCTTTTTTGTTTTTGGCCCTATTAAATATTAATTCATATGAATAAAATCACTGGGTTGAGGTTCATACTGCTTTTATCTTGTAGAAACTCCTTCCAAGAGCTTTATAACGAGCCCAGTTTTACATTTAAATACCTATCCCACTCTAAGGAAAAGCTGTTTTACAAAATCAATAATTTTTTATCTTGCAATAGAAATAATCTTTTTATTTCAGAACCAAGCATTCAACATTTGCATGCTTGGTCATAGGTCATATTCTGATTGCTAAAGATTCATATGAATGAATAAACTCAACTGATTGGCGGGTAACTTTGTGGTATTCCATGACAAATATGGAAGAAATAAAAAGGAACCACTTTTCCTTGACTTGAAAGACTTGACTTTCCTTGACTTGAAGATGACGCTTACGCATCGAAACATGTCGTTTATTTTAAATTGTTCTGTGGTATTGTGCATAGTTGTTTTTAAACTATGTTTTATTACTGCTGGACCAGTAAAGGGAACACTATCCACACACTCCTGCATTCCAGTGCTAAAGAATAGAGCAGTATATTCAAAAGATATTATTTTGTAAAAGAAAACTTCACAAATCATATATATAAAAAGCAAATGTCTGTCTGTCCATCCGTTCCCTATTTATCTCAGAAACGGCTTGTCTTATGGCCGGTTTCTGTAACGCTGGATAAGATGTATCCTCTGAGTAAACTGTATATCCGGCGAAAATGGGTTTCTACAAAGTTTGGATAAGTTAACGCCAGGGTAAAGAGCAAATAAGTTATCCATTCTAGGGGCAGCATATAAACTGCTTATCTACCGATAGTATGCAAAGATGGCTCCGTGCGCAACAACTGGCAACAGACGATTTTTAGTTTAAGTCATCTCAATTCAGTGATTTATTGCAGAAGTAGTTAATTCAAGCAATTCAGGAAATCTA
>KZ309354.1:804416-821649 GCA_000376725.2 Ladona fulva | reverse complement strand
TCACCTGGAAGAAAGGAGGACTGTTGTGTGTGCAGCGAAAGGTGTGAAACAGGGAAAGGGAAGCGAAGAAGAAGCCGTACAGTCTGTTATAAAGGTCTACATGGTGCATGCTATCCTAAACATAAGTGCGTGAGTTAAATTGTGAGTGGGACATTTAGGTAAATTCATTGTAGATATTTACAAAATAATGTCAAAAGCATAAGAATTTGTTCGTGTGCTAACAAATAATAGTACAAACTAATTATGTAAAAATTAATAATGTCAAAAAATTTTTAAGAACAAATTTTGTAATCTGAATGTAAAAGTTTAAATTTTTTTAAAATAAATTTTATAATTTACATTTTTTTCCTAAATGTATAGAAGAGATAACAACGTAAATGAACCTTTTTGTCATACGTGCAAGTATCAAGAGTGTATATAAAAAAAACTGGCTTAAACAAATACATAGTAGGCTTAATATAAATTTTTGAATACTAACATACAAATTCGTAAAAAAGCCCTGGCATTTTTCACGTATACCAGACCAAAGAGGCTGGCACTAAAAGGGTTAAACCTGAAATTTATAGAATCAGTTGCACTCACTGTAAACATATTTACATCAGCCAGAGTAACAGAAATATTCTACATACATAAATATCTTGCAAGCCTTTGTCATATGTTAAGGGATGCAAAATGGCAAGCATTTTTGAGTGAGTCTGAGCATTTTGCCAATCCTCAGCTATGAAAATCTTCTCCTGCACACCACTTATAACCTTGGCCTGTTAATACAAAGCATAATACAAAAATATATGAGGTTAGGAGGAATGATGGACAAAGAGATGAACATACCTAATAACAAAGTGTTTATGGAATGAGTCTGCACGGAAGGATACAGTGGGTCTAGGAAACATTGCCCTCAGAGCAGCCGAATTGCCATGGATGGATTCAAGACGTAGGCTGTGCAGCCGTCCATCTGAGATGAGAGGTGGGAACAACACCAAAGCACCAGCAGCATTTCCTCCAGCTGCCCACCTCTCCAATCCCNAATTAAATCCTATATTTGATTCAGATATAAAATAGTCAGAATTTTGAATAAAATACACAGAAAATTTGTAAACTTCTGCCGCAATAAAAAAACTCATCCTCTTGGTGACCAAGGCGATTGTTGAATCTGAGCTCATGTATCTCATATAAATACACAGGGATTATGTCAATATAGAATTAATGGTAGGAAATTTGTGAAAGTCCAGCATATGATAAGTATGATGTACAAATTGCAGGGATTAACACACAGTCAAGTGGGAGTTTTTCTTAATCGATCTGATTTACCAAAGGAAATTTGTATGTTGATTTGTCACAAAGTTTTGATTAAATATCTTTTAAAGAACACATCTCAAAAGACTAAAAAAATAATATAACAATCTAACACTTAAATTATACAGCCATGTGTTAATATCAATACAAAATGTGACTATATATTTAACTGAGCTTACCCTAAAATAGTATCCTTGAAATTTTCTTCAGTACAAGGTTAAAAAAAGTTAGTTAATGATTCTTACATTTGAAGGACATTCAAGGACTTACTTATCAGGAAAATGACATGTGAATGAGGAAGTGAAATATATTTAGAGTTTAAAGGGAAGGATCAAATACATGTGACCATGAAAGCTTTTAATTTTTTAATTATTTTTCTACTGAAGATGATCCCAACAAGTTTAAATATCTCATGAAGATCTGGTTTTGCCAATACCATCTAAAAACAAAGCAGGACCTTACTGGACAAGTACTGAGAGATAAATCACAAAAGGTATAGTTATGATTTTCTTAATGTAAGTCTGTCATTAATTAAAGATCTCATTCTTTCCCGGTGAATAAGTTGCAGGAAGAGCTCTCGGGTTTCCAACCGGGTAATGTTATTGGTTTGCACCAACGTTTCGGCCACCTTCTCTGTGGCCATCTTCAGGGCGAAGTGCCGAGCTATTTGGAGTGCCGGTATATATAGGGAGGATTGGGCTCCTATCACCTCTCTCATTGGTTGGTGTGTTCCTCCGCGATTTTCTGGAGGATCGGTGTCCATGTTTTGTGGAGCGCGAATCCTTCTTCCCTATTCAAATTGTTTTTCTCTAGACGTATTTCAATGGACTCCTTGATCTTTCGGTCCCAGAATGTAGGAGCTTTGCATATCACTTTAGTTTCGTCGAAGTTTATCTTGTGTCCCATATCCAGGCTATGNAAAGCAAATGCGCAAGCAATTTTGGCAGCAATGTTTGGACCGATTCAAGAGGACACCGACCGATTTTGTGCTGCGATTTGTCACCATGGATGAGACATGGGTCCACCACTACACACCAGAAACGAAACAGCAGTCGAAGCAGTGGGTGGAAGCCAGTGGTTCAGTGCCAAAGAAAGAAGTCGATCGCATCTGCCAGAATGCAGATGCGATCATGGCCAGTGTGTTTTAGGATGTGAAAGGGATCCTGTTAATTGATTACCTCGAAAAAGGCAGAACAATTACAGGCAAATATTATTCCAACTTTTTTGACCAGCTGCATACCAAAATTCGCAAGAAGAGGCCTGGCTTGAAAAAGAAAAAAATCATCTTTAACCAGGACAACGCACCTGCTCACAAAGGTGCATTGGCGATGGGAAAACTACGGGATTTGGGGTAGGATTTGCTCAGCCATCCCCCCAATTCTCCTGATTTAGCACCCTCAGACTTCCATCTGTTCCTAAACTTGAAGAAATTTTTTCTGGGAAGTGCTTCGCTTCCAATGAAGAAGTTGAGAGGGTCATAGATGGATGTTTTCCCAGCCTTCCAGACTCTCACTTCCGGGAAGGAATAATGATGTTGGAGAAACACTGGACCAAGTGTTTTGAAGTCAAGGGAGATTATGTAGAAAAATAAAATATTTTTTTAACTGAAAATCGCCGTCTTTCATTGTCAGGCCGAGAACTTTTCACCTTACCCTCGTACAGTCGTGGAATGTTTTCCGGGAATAAGGGTGAAGCAATTGGAAAGGAAAATTGAAAAGTTGGAAGAAGTAGGTGAAGAAGAAGTAGTGATTTCACATGTGGGAACAAATTATGTGAAGTCAGCAGAGCACTTGATGGGCAATGTGTGGGACTTGTGCAATACGGCGAAGAAGAGGTTTAAAAAGGCAAAAATAGTAATAAGTGGGATTATAAGAAGGGATGTGTCATTTGGTTTCATTAGAAAAGTTAATGAGTGCTTAAATTTGGTGTCCAGAAGGCAAAATGTCATGTTTATGGATCTGAACTGCTGGTTAAGCTAAGCAGATTTGGGAAGGGATGGGTTACACCTAAACAGGAAAGGTTCATTCACGTTTGATAAATTATTGAAGAGAGTAGATGACTTCAACTATAACAAGGGAAACCAAATTACAGTGTGGCAGGTGAATTGGCTCACATATCTGTTAACGATAAGAGAGAACATAGTACCAATTGTCAATTGAAAGAGGTTCTAAGGCTTTAGCAGGTTAACTGTTGTAGCATTTACCATAAAATCAATTAACTTAATACTTTGATAGAATCATACAATGCGGATATAATAATAGGGACAGAATCTTGGTTAAATGAAGAAATCTTTTCCGAAGAGTTTGAGTTGTATCGGAGAGATAGAGTTAGTAAAGGAGGAGGAGTGTTCATTTGCATCTCTAAACGGTTTTCAAGTTCTCTTATTTCGAAAGATAATGAATATGAGATATTGTGTGTGGAAGTTAAAGACAGGGTAAGTAGCAGAAAAATTCAGATAATAGGAGCGTACCGACTCCCTGGGGAGGACCTCGCTATCGTAGGTTCGAGAGGCTAAGAGAAATGACCTGCCGGGAAAGGGACATTAGCAGATCAGTCTTAATTGCAGGAGATTTAAATTTACCTCAGGTTAACTGGTCAGGGAAAGAATGGACAGGAGGTAGAGTGCAACATCTGATAAATACTCTTGTGAGGGAGGGAGGTTTCACAAAGGTAATAAACAATATTACAATGAAGAATAGCATATTAGATGTATTCCTCTAGAAAACACCGGAACTCCTCAAGGCTTGTGAGATTTTACCAGGAATTAGCGACCATGACGCAGTATATTTGGAGCTCTTTTGGAACAAAAATATCAGTATTCAAACAGAAAATAAAATAGTTTACAGTTTTCATCATACTAACGTTGATGCTTTCCGGGAAAATGAAACTGAAGATTGGGCTGGTAAGGGGTCAAACAGAGGAATTATGGGAAAAATTTAAGAGGATTTTTAATACAGGAAATTTCATGATTTCAGTTATTTCCTAAAATTACAAAACTCTTTTGCAGAAATCCTTATGCATTAGAAAAAATTGTTTTTATTCTGAATCAGCACTGAAAATAAAAATCTGTGACCAAAAGTTAAAAACATTTTCAAAAGGTATATTTCTGCTGACCTGAGCTGATAAAAAATGATCTCAAAGACAGTGAGTATAGCTAAATCTCCTTCCAAAGAGACATTACCCGTGAAGATGAATCAGCAATATCTTCTGAATCTTCAGAGAGATGCTCTGAGCCGTCCTGCCGCACCACACTTACTCTGAGGTCTGAGAGCACAGATGAATCATGGGTAAAAATGCGAAGGGAGACATCAGTGCGATGGGCACGGTGATGTCTGAAACCCACAAGTCTTGGTCCTTTCACATCCCCTGAGAGGATCTGTACAGAGGAAAATATGCTGAATTATTATAAAGATTTAGAGTAATCCACAGCCAGAAGGTTACTTTATGTCTCTACATTCACATCAACATACTGCAAAACATTGCAACAGAACACAAATCCTCTAATACAGATACATAAAATAAAAATAATATCTCTGTACTACATCATTAAAAAACCCTAACCAAGATTAGAGGACTTCAGCATTGAAATGTTAGCCCTTACTCCTGGCAAAAAAAAACAATTTATGATACCCTATGAATTTCCATATTATATTAAAATTAGCAAAAGAAACAACAATCTAACTACTGTATAATACTGACTACTCACAATATTAAGGATACTACTGACCATCTCTACAAATTACTAAACTGATATTATCACCATACCCTAAACAGACAACAGACTGCACTTAATTCTTCCTCATTCAGAGGTCCAACACTGGACCTTATTTATCCAAATATAAGACAAGGATTTTTTCCAAATTTATCCTCAGAAAAATATGGGGTTGTCATATATTTGCAAACATGAATATTTTTAAATACAATGAAAGCAATTACTTTTTACAAATTGCTCATTATGTATGGTCTTGAAGTCAATACATTATTATATAATTATTGTGGCAAGCCAGCCCAAATGGTTTAATACGCAATTATTTGTAATGTTTGTTATAATTAGATTTTATTGGAGACAATGTGATTGGGTTGATTTATTTACAAACATTATATTGAAGATAGTCTTCTCAGGCTGCTAACTGGGTGGCTTCTCGGTGAAATACCGACGTTTCGGCTGCTATCACTGTGGCCATCCTCAGGGTTGAGTGCCTATCATGGTTTCTTGGTCCCGCTTGTATAGGGGGGAGCCCCGTGGTATACAAGCAAGACCAAGAAACTGCAATAGGCACTCAATCTCCAACATACGTTCCACCGGGAAAGCATCAAGACTCATCAAACATTATATTGTTCGTTATACTGTTATACTTCAATATGCCATTACACTAACAAGAAAGGAGCAGAATCAGTTATCATAAAACAACATCAAATAAAAAATTATGGCTTCACTTGCTGATGGAAGAAGAGACTGTTTTTGATGATTGAAAGGAACAATCTTCCACAGAAGAAGTGCCAAGAGGGCTAATATTCAAAGAAACTGGATGGATTGATTAAGAACTAATTATCTCTTGGATAGATAAAAAATGGATTAAATGACCAGGTCTTCATCATTAACATTAAGGGCAAATTGATTTCTTGATGATAATGGCAAAATATGAGAATTTTTAAGTGAAAGTGAAGATGATATATGTTATTAGAATAGACTGATATACAGTCGAACCTCCTGACTGACTATAATGACCTCTCTCACTAGTGACCATCTCTATTAAAGACCAGTCACAGAATTCCCCGGATGCGTCCTATTCATTTACTGTGGCGCCGGACCTCTCTATGACGACCACAGGCTATAACGACGCCCTTGTCTACAACCTCCGACACCGACCAGGTGGGCGACTGCTGTCTGCTAGACGATTTTCATCATAATCCCATCACAAAAGCTTAGGAAAGATTTTTGACGTTTGGTGTCTTGAAACCGACAATGTTGCTTGTTTCTCCGGACCAAGACAACTTTTTTACAGAACGTTTGGTTCTTATGAGATCTCTAGCTTCATTAATGTAACAAGAAGGATTTTGAGGGCGATTTCCCCTGTTTCTTCTTATCTGAGACGAGAGCCTGGAAGTTTCCCCCACCTCTAATTAGCTTTAAGGGGGGCGCCTGGTTTAGAAGGTCAAAATTTAAAGAGTTTTTTGGAAATTTCTTTTAGAAAAATGGTCAAATATACTGCTTTCTAAGCTTGTACATACCTATATTATACCTTTGAGAGTATGTAATTTATCATATATATCATAGGATATCTACAGGGCGTTCGCAAAAGCGTTACCAATTGGTGTGCATTCTAGCATCTACAATATCCGTTCAAATTTTGAGAACGAATCTTTTTCTTATAGAATATAAAATTATCTATTCAATGAACCTCTAAAATTAAATATTTTCTTAAAATTAAGAAAACGCCAGCTCTTTAAAGTGAAAATTTTGATTTTGATGAAAAAAATTTCTTCACTTTTAACAATAATAATTATTTAAATTAATAATTCCATCAATATCTGAGGTTCACTAATAGAGAATATAATGCTGAAAAGGCATGCAAAAGGAAATCTTGATAGTAGAAATAGTTTTTGAGTTATCGAGCACACCAATTTCAAAAACACTGTTTCAAGAAAAATGAGTTTTAAGTTTTTGTTATGAATATCTACCATAAACAATAACCTTACGATTGTTTACAGCTTATCTAATATACCTAGTGCATATAGCAAACTTTTTGTGTCTTTATAACAATCATTTAGCTCAATTTTTTCTCTCTACGAATTATTTGAGCCTCCATCGCACTGCTCAAGCTACGGCGCTGCTGCCTCGCCAACCTCTCGCGGTCAAAGATGTCGGCGTTAATCTTGAGTTGCTCCATTTCTACGTCTAATTTTTCCATTATGTTAGTTACAGTAGAGTAACCTTCATATAAAACATCTGCAGTTATGTAGGCGGCGATTTCGCTTTTTTTTTTTGCCGGAATTAGGGTGTTTAGGAACCAGGTGCCAAACAGTTGATCTCTTGTTGGTATTTTGTGTATGCTCTCCAATAAGTCTTTCTACAAGTGCACTGGAAACTGCTGAAAATTCTATAATCCTGTTAAAATGTGTAGGATAACAACCCACATTTTTATTAGTAAGAGTGTACATTTTCCTATCAGTTGCACTCTTTACCAGTTTTTCTTCTTTTTCCTCTGCATATTGATTGCCGTAAAACTTACATTCCGGGGTTTTATTTCACGAAAACTTTGATTCTTTCTTCCTTTCGGATAAGGAATTGTACGGTTAATCTAAAAACATGAGAAACTACGACTGAAACATCCAAAATTTTTTCTAAGACTGGCTTCACTTAGAAAGAAGAATCAGAAGAACCCTTGCAAGGAATCATAGTGCGCCTAACTTTTATTACATCAAGGTATCTCTGGACCTTTCTTATTACGAGAAAGAGAAGAAAAGGATGCCCTCAAAACATAAATAGGGTAGAAAAGACTACCCAGCAATCATATAATCTGCTAAAACTCTGAGTGGAGACACTGAGATGAGGCGAGATTTTCTTTTCATTCTACTAACTGCCCAAACAGCAAAACCATGTAGCCAAAGCAGTTGTTTACAGGAACAAAATCTTCCAATAGACTTTCTCAAGATCTCAAGGGTCCATTTGTGACTCATATGACAAAATGAAAGAGGCCTCATAAATTTTCAAACCGAATTTCAGAGATCAGTATAGTGTACAGAGTGCCGTATCTCAACATCGGCACCACATATAATATGTAACATGTATTGTACCAAAATTTGAACATAAGAGTTAAGTTGTATGTTTAGGGCACCTGGAGTATTCTTAAATTATGAAGGGTGTAAGCCATAAAACATCTGTTCCTCAAGTACTTGCTGAGAGAGAGCCGTAGGAGACTTGACCACTAACTCTACTCTCCGCCCGCAGCTGCATAGGTTTAAGAAATTGGCTGTAGTTTAGTTAATATTACATAACGGAGCGCACTCCCTCAGGACGGCTTAGTTTCCTTTCGATATTCTTGAGGACACATGTATTTTGCAACAGGCATATTTTACAATGGCTGCAAAGAGGAAATGGCTCTCATTAGAGGAAAAAATCCAAGTGTTAGAGAAGTTTGAGTTCAATATGAGTCAACGTAATCTTGCTGAACAATTCGGAGTTGGCAGACACAAATTTTGATCATTTTGAAAGATAGAGAGTCGATTTCCAAAATGTGGCGAGAAAACACTTGCAGTCCAAGTGCCAAAAAGAAGCTGAAAACCGAGGCTATCGAAATTGACGCGACTGTGTTTGAGTGGTTTTGCGCCGCAAGGCAGAGAAGTATACCGATAAGTGGACCAATATTGCAAGAAAAAGCACTTGCCGTAGCTAAGAAATTGCAATGTCCTGATTTCAAGGCCTCAAATGGCTGGTTGGAAAAATTCAAATTGCGGCATAATATTTGTGCAAAAGTTATTTGTGGTGAATCAGAAAGTGTTCCTTTAGCAACCACTGAGGAATGGAAGGCTAAAGTCAAAAACTTGTGTGAGGGTTGTAACCCGCGTGACATATTTAACTGTGATGAAACTGGACTTTTTTACAATACCTTGCCGAGAAAAACCTTATGCTTCAGTGCCTCAAAATGTCACGGGGGCAAAAATTCTAAGCAACGGCTTGAGTTGGGCTGGTTGAGTGGAAAAGCAATAAGAATTCATGGATGACGAGTGTGTCAGCGATGTTCAGTGTGTCAACCTCTAGATTTGGGAATCATGAAAAATTTCAAAGATTTTTATCGAAAAAGATTTCTTAAACATTTAGTTTTGAGAATAGATTCCACCAATGACCTTTTGGAGGCAAAAAAGTGACTGCCTGGGATTCCATTTTATGGACGATTTCTTCTATCGAGTCGATTCAACCATCTACAGCTACAAAGTGTTTTTTGAAAGCTGGATTCCCAGGGGACCAGGATCCTAAAACATTTGTTGTTGAAAATGATGATGAGCTGTTTATCGAAATTCAGGAACTAGTCGCGAAACTTATGTGTGATATGAGTACAGAAGAATATTTATGTGTGGACCAGGGACTAAGTACCGCCAATGTTGACATTGACATTGACTCCATTTTAGAATCGACAATGAGCACAAAACACAATGAGTTATGTGAAGACACTGAAGAAGAGATGGAAAGGGTAAATTCAACAATTGAAAATATCAATGTTCCTAAAAATCACCAAGAGGCTTTGGAACGGATTGAAGGACGGAGAACGATCGTTTTGGGGAGGAAAGTAAAAGGCGAAGCTAATAAGGCGTTTTCCTCATTTTCATATCTACATACAGTGAAATTGATAGCTTATGGCCCCTGCGCAGTAGTCATTTTTCGGTCAGGACGAGTCTTCCTTCCAAGAACTGCACGCTACAGGGTGAAAGCAAGAACAAAGAAGCCACTCTCTCTCTACTGCGACCATGTGTGTTCATTGCCAACCTTGCTGCTTTTTCACGCTTTTTTAGTTTATCCTATAGTAGTTAGTATTTAGTTAGGTTTTTATGTATGTTCTTTCAGTAGTTTTTAATTTTTTGCTTTTAAGTAGCTTGTAATTTTTAGATAGATTTATCTTTTTGCCTTATTTTTCTAAACTTTTTACGTTAGTTTTAGGTTTTGGTTAATTATTTTCTTAATACTTTGAATAGTTTACGTTTCCTTTAGCTTTCGATATTTTTCGCAGTTTGTTTCATATTAGTGAGGTTATTTTTATTAGTTAATTAATTAGGTTACCCAATTATTCCAAGAGGGGTTAAATATGGAAGGAATGTCATCTTCCAAGATAGGAAATAAGAAGGTGTTGCATAATCAGGCACGAGAGATTATTAATAGAGTGCTAGCTTTTATGAAAAAGGAAGCAGTTTTTCAGCAGCAGAAGGAATTTCTATTCCACTTCGAAGTGTGCATGAACGAGTGGTCGCTGCTACTGGCGTTTCAAAGCGCACTCTGAAATGCATTTCTAAAGAAGGAAAGGATATTTGTGATGGATTAAGTCAGTCATTCATGTCTCCAAGAAAAAGTAAGCCGCAGAAGTGCTCAAAATCTACCGTGGACGATTTCGATGTTCAGGTTATAAGAAGAACCATCAATGAATTTCACCGATGAAGAAAAGAAGCATCCAACACTCCGTGCTCTCCTTCCGATTGTCAGAGAGAAAACAAGTTTTGAAGGAAAAATTAGTTCTCTTCGGATACTCCTGGGAAAAATAGGTAAGGTAATTCTGGTAAGTGTTATAACAGAGATATGCATTTATAACCTATTATTATTTGATCATTCGAAATTTTCATATGAAATTTTTCACCAACAGGTGGGGAAAGACAAACAACGATAAAAGTGTTTTATGTGGAAGATTAGACATTCGATTGAAACCAATCAAGTTCCTTCGAAGCATAAATCAGTTCAGAGAAGAAGGACGACCGATTATTTACACGGACAAAACTTATATTCATTCATCACATACTACCCCATTTTAGTGGAAAAGTAATAATATGGAGGGAATCAAGGCACCAGCTTTGAAAGGGCAGCGATTAATTATTGTTCACGGTGGTAATTTTTTCATTCATTTCAATCTAAGGGATGTTTCCACATAATTCGAAGTTAAAATATTTGATTGTAACAAAAAAAATTGCTCTTCTCAGGTGGAGAAATGGGCTTCATACCAGAGGCCCTCCTTATTCCAAATCAGGATTGAAAGCGGGAGATTACCACGGAGAAACGAAAAGTGGAAATTATTTAAAATGGTTAAAAAATCAATTGATTCCTAACCTGTATCTGTAGATACCACCAAGTGAACAGAATATAAATGCATAAAATCATTTGCTACCAGGTTTAGGCGTGCAAAGAAGATTATATTATTGAAAAATATTCTGCTGCTTCCATATCACCGTGTTACTTATCTTATTCTCAATCACGTTTCTCTCCTCTTCCACTAAATTTACTTATACAATGTACTTTTTCAAAGTAAAATGTTTATATCTTTGCACATCCATTTTCTGCACAAAAGGGTACCAAATTATGCATTAAATCTGTCAAGAACTTCCTACCAAGGATGCTTAGGAAATATTACGATTGTAGTTGTTTAAACAAACTACACAGTAACTAACAATCAGTTTAAAAAGTTTTATAATATGGGCCATGCCGCTAACTGGAGGTTAAGCTCAACCTTCGGGTTATGTAACTATCAGATTTAACTATCGATTATAATACCAGGCCTTAGAGTTCATATGATTCATTTTAAAAGTAAAAAGTAAAGAAACTAAATCTAATAATATGCACCTAATCATTGTAATCATTATATTCAAATTCAAATTTTCCAAAGTATAAACAAATTTGAACATCTTCACATATTTCATGGAGTATTATGATATCTTAAGGATGAATTATGTTATGATGTTCCATTAGTAGAGTGGATTAGTAGTAGTGGATTATATGGGGTTGGGGCATAAGTCATGGCAATTATTTTTTTTCTAACAGTAATTTTTTCAGATTACAAAAGTTTATTTGTCGCGTGAAAGACATGCTGTACTAATGTGTGTTCAAAACAACAGATGACTTTTGTGTCTCCAATAGCAGAGAGAGCAATGTGAAATCAGTTGTCTGCCTACCACCGTGCAAGATTGATGTGACCCATGTCGAGCTGCGCTCATACATCAAAATAGCTGTTCTCTACGGGAGAAATGCCCAAGAATGTCACAGGGAATTGGTAGAAGCTGTTTAGAATAATGCCATTCCGTGCCGGGCAGTCTCAAGGTGGGCCGGAAAGTTTCAGCGAGGATACACAGGATAACAGGACATTATAAATGATGTGCAACAACAGATGACCAGATTCACACATGATGAGAAAAATGTTGAAGCAGATGGTATTCAGCGCCTCCCATATCATTGGAAGCATGAAGTGAACGTTGCAATATCTATTTTCTCATGTAAAACTGGCTATCATCTATTTGTCTCTATTTTTAATGTATTCTTTCATTAATTTTCCATCTGTTACCTTCCAACATTTTCTGTGTTATTCCTTTCATCTTAACATATAATAATTAGTAATGAATTTTCTTTTAATTTTCATACATATTGAGCACCATCTACACAATTTGGGTTGCATAGCTTACTTGAAGCATTCTGGAATATACACAGCAATCAAACCATTATCACGAGGTATTATTATTAATTTCAGTCAGTGCATAACTCTGAAAATCATGTTAGTATAATAATGGAAATTTTCTGAAATTCAATTGACATGGTTATGGCACCCTACAGTTTCAGCTGAACTCTCTATAGTCCTTCTTAGTAACAGGTTCGATCACTGTATATAACTCACCGTTATATCTTTATATCCCCAATGGAGATAATTTGAGGTCCAATTCTAAGACATAATTTCTGTCCAATGAAAACCTTGGAAATATGTGTCGGATAGCCAGCGACAAGACTATCTGATTCAAATTCTCCTCTCAAACTGGATATTAGCAAGTAAACCTGCAATATCCAAGTCATACTTTTGGTTTTAATTTACCATACCATAAAATAAAGTTGGTTTCTCAACCATCATGGATTGGACATAAAGTGGATGTAGAGAGGTCCTCTAATAGGTAGAAAATGAAATATGTAGACCACATACTGGTAAACAAACTCTACACAGTCACTAACTGCAAAATTCTGAACAACTCCAGCACTGTAAGTGACTACAGAATAATAAGATGCATAAATAAGTTTAACTTACAAGTGGAATGCAAGAAGTTGGTTTTATAAAGGAAAAATGATGCAAGTATTGGAAAATTAGAAGAAAATCAGGAGTTCTAACTTCAACTAAAAAATAGGTTTTCATAGCTTAAAGAAGAAGAACTGGAAGCCAAAGTCATAGAAGTCATGAAGAGAACAGCTGGAGAAGTGGCAAGCACACCAACAAAACCAAAGGACAGAAAGTTCAGCGAGAAACTCGGCAAACTATGAAATACTAAAAGGAATTGAAGAATTTAGGCACACCAAGGGATGACATCAAATAAGCCAAATATGCGAGTTTATCAGAAAGGCTATTGAGACAGAGATAAGGAATTTCAGTGAAAGAGCTGTGCCAGAGGCTATAGAAAATGAAAAGAGCATGAAGAAGGCCAGACAATGGCTAGAAGTTAGGAGAAAGAGACCTTAGCCGTACAGAAAGAAGATGGCACAACTACTTGCAACAGACAAGCAATACTGTGGAAAGTAGCAGAACACTTCACCAACTTACACAAGAAGATGGAAAATGTTGAAGGGGGGAACCAAGAAGAAAGATAAAACTCAGAAAATCCCCCCTCTTTCTCTCAGAAGAAGTAACAGAGGCCATCAAAAAGATGAAGAATGGAAAGGCAGGAGCAGATGGAGTACTGGCAAAATATCTGAAAACTGTTGTAACAAAGATTGCCCCCCCTTTTAGCACAACTATTCACTTATTGCCCAGGACAAGGGAGAATTCCCAAGGACTGGAATCATGAGAGAATTGATCTTTTGCAGAAGAAAGGAGGATTTGAAGAATTACCACCTCAACACTCTCCTTCCTGTTGTTTACAAAACATTTATGCAGAAATAGCTGCATGCCGGAAGACAACACTGGCACCTGCCCAGCCCAGAGAAAAAGCTGGATACCACAAATGATTCAGCATTATGGACCACATCCACACGCTGCAAGAAATTATCATCCGAACAAATGAATACGAGATGCCACTCATAGTCAGCTTCATAGATTATGGGCAAGCCTTCCACTTGGTTAGTACCACCTCCACACTGGAAGCTCTCAAGAAACAGGAGATAAATGTGGAGTACATCCAACTCTTGGACAGCATCTATAAGGATCCCACAGCCTATGTAATTCTGCACAAAGCAACAGAGGAATACAAGATTGAGAAGGGAGTTTGACAAGGTGATTGCCTATCACCCATGTTATTCACAGCAGTTCTAGAAGAAATTCTTAAAACCTTAGATGGGAGAAGAAGGGTCTAAAGATAAATGGGGAGTTCATCAGTCACCTGTGTTTTGCAGATGATATAGAACTCTTCACATCCAACACAGAAGAATTAGCTTCAAGACACCAAGAACTAAACTCAGCAGGATAAAATATAAGACTCTGGATGAACTTCATGAAAACAGATGTTACAAATAATTCTTTTGCAGTTTAGGAACCAATAAAATTGGATGAAATACCTCTGGTTGTCTGCTCAGAATACATATACTTAGGACAGCTGGTAACAAAAGTAGAGAACAGCAAGATGAATGAAGTGAAGTGAACAGTGATTCTTAAATAAAAAATTCCAATGGTCTTGAAGAGGAAGATCTTCAAACAAAGTATTTAACTTGTCTTGACATTCAGGAGTGAAACATGTATTAAATGCAGGAATAACCCAGACACTTCTGACTATCCAAAGAAGTATGGGATCACTAGAAGAGGTAAGAAACACAACACCTGGCTAAGGATGATGACAGGAGTGACAGACATCATAGCTAAGGTAAGATCGCTGAAATGGATGTGTGCAGGCCATGTGGAAAGAAGAAAAAACAGTTGCTAGACATCAGCAGTTCTCTACTGGACAGCAAGAAATGTGAAGACCAAGAAGAAGATCAAAGAACCAATGGAACCGAGACATCATGAAATACCTAGGGGGAACATGGCAAAGGGAAGCTAATTTTTCCAATTGTCTCAAAAATAGAGAAAATTAGAAAACGCTTGAGGAGGCTTACATCCAATGTCAGAGTGAAAATGGCTGATGAGGATGACATAAATAAATATGAATATATAAATACATATACAAATAAATATGTAAATACAAATATAAGTGATTCTAAGATAGAATATAAAAAAGTAATTGTTAGAGGACAGTAGGTACAACTTTTTGCTTAAAGGCAAATTCTTACCGTTATATTGGTTCCTGCTGGTGTCAATCGCTCAAAATCTTCATTGATCTGTGAACCCTTTTTCATTCGAATTTCATATGTGCACTAGAAAGAAAGAATTGCAAATTAACTTTGATATCAGATACATTGACTTTTAATCCCATTCATAAAAGCAATGTAAAATTAGTATAATTAGGGCAGAGGTGGCAAACCTACAGCAAACATGCCTTTATTGGCATCTGAGAGAATTTTTTCAGCATGCAGAATTAAGGCAGTACTACTCTTGTTACATATACTTCACTTAATAAATGAAGCCCTAGAGTAAATAAATGAGGACTCTGTTCCTTAGTAATGAGAAATAATAATTAATTACATAAGAGAATACATCTTAATGTCATCTTTTACATACTAAAAAGAGATAACATCATCATCTTAATCAAGATTTGGCACTAGATTGGCAAGCAAGTCCTTTATGCAATCAAATACACCTATTTCACCTAATAAGTTTTGCCATTCCTACATTAGAGGAACAGGTCTGTATGAGCTTAACTATTTGCTCCCTTTATGACAGAATCTCAAGCCATAGCAAATGTAACAATCTTTTTCTCCTCTTTTATTTTTTAAATTGATCTAATATGACACATATAACAAAGAAAATCCAATTGTAAGTATCTCATTAAGACATTGATATTAAAAAAGCTGAATATACAGTGAAATTCTACTCTCAAATGTAAAATAGCTTTCATTCATTACATAAGTTGTCATTTTGAAGAAATGTTTGGACAACTTTTCAATAAAACTAAACTTACTAAGGAGAGATAGAGATAAGTACTTTCATATTTAATAACCACCCTGATCTTAAAGTATCCAAAACAGTATGGTGTAAACCACGCCACACTAGGGCTTACTGCCAGGATGGATAAAATCTCTTAAATTCTACTGATAGTTTCAATTGTCATGGGCACTATTATGATTGCAAGCAAAAGTTTTTCATTCATAGAGCTGAAAAAATTTGATTTGGCTTTTTCTATCCCAAATGAGTGATCCAGCTAAAACATTTTTTGGCTAAAAATCTATAGTATTAGGCCAGACTTCGTGGAAAGCTTTTTTGGCTTAGTTTTTTCAGTTTTTCAGATTTGGCTAACAAATATGGATTTGAATTCCACTAACTGCTATGGATTTGGCTAATGTATATAGATTTGGCTAACAAATATTTAATGGAAGCACACACTATCACAAAGCAGCAAACATGAAATGTCAGATCATTTCCATTCATATTCATCAGACAAGAAAAAGTCAAAATTTACATGTTTTAAGTAGCAGTCACACCGTGACCTTAAAAGGACCAAGGGCAATGGCAATAAAACTTTACAACTACCTCCCAGATAATATAAAAAATGAGGGGAAATTTGTGATATTTAAAGACAGTGTATCAAAATTGTTAATGTCCCATTGTTATTACAGCACCAAAGAGTATTTAGAACTCAAAAGAATGTAATTATGATCAATTGTATTTTATGCTTTAGTTTTCTTTTTTTACATGATATCCATCACTGCCATGTCATTTTTATTCTCATTGTTCTATTTTGATTGATGTAATTATTTACGTGTCCTATTAACATAACCTTGTATTATTGTTTCCTGGGATAAATAAAATTATTATTATTATTACCTGTGAATTTACAGCAACTTATGCTTATCTGTATGGTCTCCGATCCTCTTCATCAACTTATCTTTAATTTGTTTAAGAATCATTACTCTTTCTTCAGCTGCGGTTCAATCAATTAATGTTTAAATCTAGTATGCAAAAGAATGGCGAAGTCTCTTTTTAAAATAACCGCTGTATGTTGATTTAATATATCGCTCATTCAACATTTAGGGTGAATTATATAGTAAGCATTCATGGTGAAAGGTGATAGTAGGTTAATGATTCTCGTAATTTCGCTTTCCTTTTTACAAAAGGGTGTTTCTACGATTTCAACTTCAAATTAAACCGTCCCGAAAAGTAAACTAAAGTATCATAACGTGAAAATCAAT
>KZ309354.1:721683-804174 GCA_000376725.2 Ladona fulva | reverse complement strand
TTACCTACCACGTTTCGAATATGCTCTTTGAAGGAAAAACTACTACTGAGCGTAATACCTAGGTATTTATGATGCCTCACGAACTGCAACGGATAACCTGAAATATTATAGGGAACGCGGGTAACATTAGTGGAACGCGTAAAATTCATAGCTACGCACTTCTTTACATTCAAGTCTAACTGCCAATCTCTGCACCAACCTGCAATAATGTTCAGATCATTCTGTAAACAACAATGGTCATCTGGAGTTACAATCTCTCTATAAATAACAAATTGTTGATTTGTTATTTATAAACAATTGTTTGTTTTCAAAACAGCAAGAAATGAGATGCCTGCTAACATCTCATTTCAACAAATGGAGATTAAAGAATGTACTTTTGGAATGAATTATCTTCATTAGCGGAGGTATCACTGTATTGAGTCAGCTTCTAAAGCTCTTAGCATACTCACAAATTGAAATACCTAATAAACTAGAATTATGTTAATTTTGGAGAAAATAAGCCTTTTTTGACTAGGATTCTAAGATCAAAACAATATCTTCCTCTTTCCATTAACATGCTCAACCTATTGAACAACTATAGACAGCAATCTCACTCCATTTTTGTAGAAGCTTGCTTTCTTACACAATTCCTTAACATATTTACATATGACATATGACATATTTACATATGGGTTCACACAAGGTGAAACAAGTTGAACATAAACTCATCACCTCAAGAAGAATCTCTGTCCATGAGACACTTTGAGCAAAATATTTGTAAATTGAAACCTATTGTTATGGACATGCAACGTTAGAATTAAATCATAGTAGACAAATAAAAGGGTACCTGTGGCAAAAGACCTCTAACTCTGAAGTGACCAGTGCGTTCTGACACAGCTTCCTCCTGCAGGTTGCAACATCTTGTCTCTCCACACAAACTCACTGCTTCTACAACAACCCCAGGTTCTGGTTCCCCACATGGCGAAGTCACAAGACCAAAGCAGCTGAACGCAACACGGCGCCCACTAATGATGTAACGCAGTCAAATTAGCTAAATGCATAAATATGGATATAGAAAAGCATCTGAATGCAGAAAAGAGTGGCAGTGGATTTGTGTATATAGATAAAATGTTTGAAATAAAAGAGGCAAAGATTGCCTTCTAAACAAAGGTTCTTGAATCCACTTTTTTGTACATCATTGAAGGTTGCTGCTAATAGCAACCTTTGGTCTTTTGTTTTAATTCCAAGTAGCCTAGAGAAGAGCAAGAAAAGAGAACTGATAGAAAGTAGGAATTATGAACCCAGACAATATTTTTCTTTACATTTTTCTGTCGCAAGACAAAATCTTCTAAATGTTGAAGTAATTTGATATGCCATGATGCCAGGCATATTTGTAACAATTATTAGCTACAAATTGTATAGTTGTAAATGGATATTATACATTAAGTATTTAAGGAAATATATAGAATATCTGTTAAATATAATAATGTAGCTTATCATGAGTGTTGTGAAGACACAATGTAAATATTATGGCCCTGTGTATTTCTTACAGTTGAGTTAAGATCAATGCCTCTTTCGAATGTGTTACTGCAAAATAATATTACTTATTAATGCAGCATTAGGTAAAGATGATGTTTAATGTTTTGTTATTCCGAAAAAAGTTATCAAGGGCCTTTAAATCTTCTCAAGCTTCAAATGGAGATAAGAAATTTCCAGCTCCGTTGCACAGAATAAATATTGTTTGCACTGCAAAAGTAGCACATTCTCCAACAGAAGTTCTAAAAATGAATTTATCACAACAAAACAAAATTATTGAAGCACATGGATAGAAAAACTACAATAAAACTTTAAAATTCCTTTGCTTTTCTCACATCTCCTCTTTTCTTTGTTATCAATTAAATTTTAATGTTATTCTATCTAATTTCTTCACTATATATTGTGATAAGCCAGCAAAGGTGGTTTTATTTACAAATGTTTGTTTCGTTTCATTATTTATTTTCATTGAGACAACTGGTGGCATCATGAGAGGGAGTATGAGAGGGATCTATGAGAGAGAAGGTAGTAGGTGGTTGTCAGTCATGCCGGGAGGATGGAAGTCAAGCTTGGATTCACATCAAAGAGATCAAGCTGTGAGTCATGCGCAAGAAGAGGCTGCAGGAAGAGCAGATCCATTCTTCGCATCACATGGACCACAAGGAAGTCTCCTGCAAGTCTGACTGAACCGCAAAGGTTTTTGCGGTTCTCTAGGAAACACTAAATTTCCTTTTCACAAACAGACATTTTGTTCAATTGAACTAGAGTTCAGTAATTGGGGGAAAGATTCCTTTTTGAACCATTACAATATATTTGGTTAAGAAGAAGAAGGGGAAGTCTCAATTTGGCTAAATGAAGTCCTTATCAACAAGTGAGACAATAGCAATTTTAATTGCATCAGTTGTAATACTTACACAATTCGCACCTCTACAGTAGCCCCTTCAGCCACCCTCACCATTTCTGAGGGAGGTTCAAAGCTGTACTCCTTCATCATGGGCCTCAGAAAGTATTCCGATGGACTAAGAGAGCCAAAAGTCAAGCGGCCATCAGGTCCAGTTATGCTGTTACGCCTGTATCGCTCTCCTCCGGATAATGAAAGCAAGACTCCAGCAAGTGGAGTCACCTTGCCATCTTCTGTAAATCAACCGAAGTATGAGGGTTGGTCAAAATGTAATTCCCCACATTTATTTCCCAAAACCAATGCTAGAAATTTGAAATTGTAGGTTCGAATTTGGAGCGAAATGAAAGACAAGCAAGATTTACCAGAATACCCATCCATATCAGTACATGAAAGTAAAATATCAATTGTGATAGTTAACTGTAGGAGTATCAAAAATAAAGTATCCGATTTCGAGCATCTCATTCGTAGTCACAATACCGACATTGTCATAGGAACAGAAAGCTGGTTGCACAGAGATTTCACTATTTACTGCCGTCGAGATTGTAAGGAAAAGACCGGGAGAGGAGTTTTTATTGCAGTTAAATCGTCTCTCCAGAGGAAAGCATAGTCTTCGAGTAATAGCGACATATAAAGCGTCTGGTGCACCATCAGCCAAACTAATGAGTCTAATATCAATGTACGTGCATTTTACCGTCCACCAAACTCCTCTCGGCAACTATTGCGCAGCCTTAGCGAAGAGATAAACTCCTGCACGCGCAAGAATAATCAAAGCGTAACGATTATAGGGGGTGATTTTAACCTTCCAGATATCGAGTGGGAAAATTACGGCGTGAAAAAAGTGTCCGGGATGCCGATTCGTGTAAAACATTACTAAATGTGCTTCAAAAAAATTCATTAAACCAAGCGGTAAAATCGCCAACCAGGGGAGAAAATATTCTTGATCTCTTCTTGATTAACTCTCCTGAGTGAGTAAAGAACATCATTTCGATCGACGAAGGACTTGGCGACCACAAAGGCATATACGTAGACAACGATATACAATTAAATAAGCATAAGAAGCCTAAACGCAAAATTTATCACTACTCCAAAGCAAATTTCGAGAGCTTTACCAAAAATTTATTAACCAATTTTAGTTCATTTAAGTCGCACGTAACTAATCTGTCCTCCGATGAAACTTGGAAAAAGTTTGTAGAAATTATGCATAAATACATAGACCTTTATATACCTTCGAAATGCTCAAACAATGATTGCGAACCTAGATGGTACGATAAAGAGGTTGGAAAGGCACTTCGAAAATAGAGAGGACTTCACGGAAAAGTAAAAGCCTTTACTGGAATAGACCAGTCTGATTTCAGCTCAACAAGAACGTTATTATTAGAGAAACACAAAAATGCAAAATCCGATACTAAGCGTGCTATGCAAAATGCCCAACGTAATTTTAAGCAGAAAATTCTAAGGAATGGCTTAGAGGAGGACCCTAAAGCCTTCTGGTCATACGTTAGAGAGACACAGGGAAAATTACAAACTGTTTGCTCATTAAGGGATAAAGATGGCAGTATTACTAATGATCCGACGAAGAAAGCGAACATCCTTATCCTTAACGACTTTTATCAAAGCCTATTCACAGCCGATAGTAACTCAGAAAGCCTTCCGGTAACAAACACAAACGCGTTGACGACAAGTATTTGCTTTACCGAAGATGGAATCGCTAAACTCTTGCATACAATTAAGCCAAATAAATCCCCAGGTCCTGAAGGTATTCCTGCTAGAGTATTGAAAGAACTGGTGGATAGCATTCCACATTGTGTTCTCCAAGTCAATGAACGAAACCAGCGTCCCAAAGGATTGGAAATTAGCGAATGTTATGCCCGTTTACAAAATGGGATTAAAGGATGACCCAGGAAATTATAGGCCCATCTCGTAAACTTTGCTGACAGGCAAAGTAATGGAGCACATCGTTGTAATGGAGCACATCGTTATCTCACTAATGAAGTTTTTAGACAGTGTTAATTATTTCAGTAAGAACCAACACGGCTTTAGAAAGTCCCGATCATGCGAAACTCAACTTGCGCTGTTCGTTCACGACATTTTAAGATCTGCCGAGATAGAGTTCCTCACTAAAAATTAATTTACAAATTAAATTTGGCTGGTATTAATAAGGATGTAATTGGGTGGGTCAAGGATTTTCTCTGGGATAGGGAGCAACAAGTAGTACTTGATGACGTTACTTCAAACAGAGTCAAAGTTACCTCAGGACAGCGTGATTGGACCCCTTCTTTTCCTGATATATATAAATGAATTGAGCCACGACATCGATAGTAAAGTGAGGATATTTGCGGATGACAGTGTAATGTATAAAGAAATATTAAACGAAGATGACCATGAATCCCTAACAAGAGACTTAGTTCGTATTCAATGGTTGTGCAAAAAGTGGCAACCCGACCTTAACGCAAGTAAATGCTCCATAGTCATTTTTTTTTAAAGAAAACAGTTGCAGCAGAATAAATCGTACAGTATTAACAGAACAGAAATAAAAGTAGGTGACTCCGTTGAATATCTCGGAATTACTCTTACGAACAACATGAACTGGAGCATGTATATCCGAAACATTAGTGCTAAAGTAATTAGAAAGCTCGGTTTCATTAGGCGTATTGTCAGAAGATGTGACAAAAAAGTTAGAGAGAGATGCTGAAATCAGCTTTGCACTCTGTTAAATTTGTGTAATGGTAACTGGGCAATATTTCTTAAAATGAAAATGTTACTCTATCTGGAATAGAACTAAGGAATAGAGTATATTAAGGTCATAAATTATCAAGTATATAGCTAATTGTCAATCTTTTTATTCATGGATAAGTTTTGCTACCAAATATATATTACATGTACCCAAGAGATGTTCAATCACAGTAAAAAGTCAACCACCTAATTTGTGATGGGAAAAATCCAGATTTTTCTCACATACAGACAGTAAATTTGTACAATGTACAAGGTGTCATCACAAAATACAAGGAATTTTTAAATATTCCAGGCTGTATAATTCCAATTGTAAAAATTTTTTCTGTGATTGGCGATTTTTTACTTGCAGCAAAAATGTAACAAAGAATTTATTTTGAATTCTGCATTAGAAATGGAATAAACTGCTGCACCACATTGGAAATGTTAAATGTTGCTTTTGTCGAATGTTCAATGTTGTTTTGTCAAGGTTTCTGATGAGGTTGGCATATCATTTGGCTCATGCCAAGCAATTTTTACAGATGTTTTGGGCATTAAACTGGTGGCACTAAAATATGTCCCAAAATTGTTGAATATTGACCAAAAGTAGCACCGAATGATCATTGCTCAAGAGTTGCTGAATGAAGTCAATGACAATCCAGAACTTATTAAATGGGTCATAACTGGTGACAAAACATGGGTGTACAGGTATAAAGTCAAAATTAAGGACCGGTCATCCCAATGGAAACTTCCTGAAGAACCAAGACCAAAAAAAGCACATCATGTTCTATCAAATGTGAAGGTTCTGCTCACAGTTTTCTACAATTTCAGCAATTGGCATAGGGCATCATGAGTTCTTGCCACTAGATCATACAGTCAATAAGGATTATTATCTGGAAGTTCTACGCAGTTTGCAATCCGAAGAAAACAACCGGAACCTGTGGCAAAACAATTTGTGGCAATTGCACCACAATAACACACCAGCTCACATCTCACTGCTTGTTCAAGAATTTTTAGGAAAAACCAACACCATTATGATGCCTCGACCAATGTATTCACTGGACATGGCCCCCTGTGATTTCTTCCTACTCCCAAAACTGAATTATATTTTATTCATAATAAATATTCCCATCACCAATCGCAGTTAAACACGTGTAACATTTTTCACTGCCAACAATAAGCTTTCAAATTGGCTGCCCTTAACAACGTACGTTAGGGACATGTGTACTAATACACAGAAAAAAATGTTGACAATTGGAATTATACAGCCCGGGAAATTAAAAAATTCTGCGCATTTTTTATCACACCTTGTACGTGTTGGTTTGGATTGGAAAATACCAGTGGCATACCCAAGAGGGCTCCATGAGATCTGAACTCCACCCTCTTAGGTTCTAAGTAATGGTTGACTTAGAAACTATTCCACTTTCTCTTAAGTTGGTCCCTGTGACATTTTTATTGAAAATATACTCTTGGTCAGCATGACTAAAAGCAAGACCTTAAGAGAGAATGAAACAGAAATCAAGTCATTGATTTTTTTTAAATAACTTTTTTGATATTTCGAATTTCCTATAAATTTTCTATGGAGGAATATTTAATCTGCCCTGGCATTGAACCAAGGATCAATTTAGGAGTTGTTTATGAAATACAGCCATGAATACAATTCATATGCCAATTTTAGCTATTCTGCTTTTCGGTAAGCGCCTCGAAAAAATTTTAAAAAGCTCCCTTTGTAAATCTTATGGGCAAAAATTTTTACAACATGTAATAGAAATCCATATTTTCTAATGATATCAAGAATTTAAAGCTTCTATCTTAACGGAAAATGTCCTAAATGAATTTTTGAAAATTCACACAATGTATTTAAACGGGAAAAGGTCCTTTTTTGGGGCCTCCTAGGATCAAACCCATGATACCTACATAGATACCGGCTAATATTTTGAGCTACTTCCCGATATGATTTCTCCTTGAGACCTGAGTGACAATTAGGTGATTTTTTTTGCATGAAGAAACCAACCATCTCACTAATGAATGATTGAGACGTCACTCCTAGGTATCATGAGTTTGATCCTAGAAGGCCTCAAACAGGGTACATTTCATGATTTTGTATATACAGAAGATTTTTTTCCTGGGTAGTATGGCTTTGATCCTAGAAGGCCACATAAAGGGTACATATTGTATTTTTACATTACAAGGGTTTTCAAAATTTTCTTTTTGCATTTTCCATTAAGATGGAGACACATTGAAGCTAAAAGAAAATTGTCACTTAGCTGGCAAAATATTTTGCATAAAAACCCTGACCATGACACTAGGGAATTAATGAGAGATTGCTCCTGGCTATCATGGGTTGGATTCTAGAAGGCCCAAATAAGGGACTATTCTCGATTTTGTACATCAAGTGAGTTTTCGATCATATTATACGTATTAATTATATATCACTTGGCATATGAATAAAGTATTTATGGCTATTTTAGAAAGTCTACTTCCCAAATGTTACATGGTTCAATGCTAAGGTGCATAAACTTCGGAATTCCATTTTAGGTACTTGAAATGATGTGAAATCTGTGGAAATGAGAATTGGAAAAATCTACTACCACAAAGCTTGGATTAAACTTTTACTCATGTAACATAAGGCTAAAATATAATGATCTCAAGATAAGTAATTTTTTCTCTTTGCCTCAAGTAGAGTTATAGTGTGCTTTTGAAACAATTCAATCAATTAATTTCAATTTACATGAATGTAATCGATTTTGGCAGGCTTAATCTTGTGGAAATCCATATGAAAAATATATACATATGGTATAAATATATATACATATGGTATAAATAAAATTACAATTACTCTTTTCCACAGGTGTATTTACAGAAGTAAAAAACATGACCGGTTTCGGCACAGATCGGCCATCATCAGGTGAGGAAATTACCAACAAGAAGGTTTATATAGGGAAAAAAGAGGGGAACAGGGTTGGTGTGTGGGAACAAAGCAGGACAAGGAGGGAAAGCGGTAGGAGAGAAGAATCAATAACAATCAATAGAATCTTTCTCCCACCAACCAGCCAACTTGAAAACCTACCCAAATGGCGGAGAGTTAATTTCATTGATGATTGTTCCTTAAAAATTGCCAATGTCCTACCTAAAGATTTTGTACAGCCTGCATTCTACAATAGTCACAACCTTAATTCTTTCCTTGTCAACACTAAAGATAAAATAGAAAAAAAATTCAAATCAGGAATTTATAAATTAAAATGCAACGAATGCAAATCCATGTATATCGGTCAATCCAGAAGGAATTTTAATATCCGAATAAAAGAGCATATGCAATATTTCTTAAATAACACTACCGCCTCCCACTTTGCCCAACACCTTAATCTTTCCCAGCACTCCTCTTCCTTCATTCTGGAAATCTTACATATCCAACATAAAGGACCAAAAATGAACTTCCTAGAGCAAAGAGAAATCCTTATTTCCAAAATTGCTTCCGAGAATGTTGTTAACGAAGTAATTCCTCTAACTTACCCTCCTTTTTCCCTCTACTTCTTTGTACCCTTCCTAAGAATTCTCTCCCAGATAAGAACAACCTTTCCCCCCTGGAAAGCTCCCACACCCCCTAACCCTTCTTCTCTCCTACCACTTTCCCTCCTTGTCCTGCTTTGTTCCCACATACCAACCGTTCCCATCTTTTTTTCCCTATAAAAACCTTCTTGTTGGTAATTTCCTCACCTGATGATGGCAGATCTGTGCCGAAACCGGTCGTGTTTTTTACTTCTATAAATACACCTGTGGAAAAGAGTAATTGTAATTTTATTTATACCATCCTTTTACATGAATGTTTTGTTTAATTTGTTATCTTTACAGTTACAATTTAGAAAATACGTTAATTTCAAATGTTAGCTAATTTCTGCTGAAACTGGTTCCATTACTAAAATGTACATATTTTATCTCTTACTTAGTAGAGACGTGTTTACTTAAGGAAGGAAAATATTGGAATTTATTCTCAAGATCTGGGTCAATTTTAATTCAACTCATTCAATTTATTTGTCAACCCTTGATAGCATATGCACGGAATCCCTGTCCATTGTTTTTAAATATAATGGCAGGTTAACCATAGACATAAATAAATATTCCTTCCAATGGGATGAATATAATGCTCTAAGACATTATTTTACAACAATAGAATGAAGATTCATTTTTAATTCAGACACTTATCAAAGGTTAATAAATCACATTCAGATCTCAGAAACGTAGATTGAGCTTCAGGATACATCACATTTCTGCTAAAAGTTAGGTCTTTCTGTGACACCTGGCCATTGTTCCACAAAGGTGTAGAGATGACAGAGTCATGAAGTTGCACGAATTCTCTGTGTTTTGTTTTGGTTTACATCAACTCAGATTCAGCAGAAGATCGATATTGATATATATCATTTTAAAGAAAAAAGAGTTGCTGCATGACATTTCCCATTATAATGACAGATCATCAAAGAGGAACACATCAAAGTCCAGGCTTCTTCTATTTTCAATCCGACAGTAGTTATGAATGTTTCCATTTTTAGTACATTTTGGGTGAAACATTTTCCAGTCCCTAGATAGCAATTTTGCACTTTCTTTATGGTTCTCAGAACCCCCAATAAACAAATCCTGGTAATGCCCCAGGTAAGTACTGATATGCTATACATACTAAGGCTGTAAAAGAGCAAACCTAAATATTTACAAGTGCAAAATGGTCATCATAATGATTCATCAGTGAGTGCATCACAAACATGATGTGTGTTTTGTTGTATACAAATATTCATAAACATTAATTTTTGTATTTATGCTCTGTAATGATTTAAGCATAAATTAGGCTTTTGCTGATTAAAATTGCAACCCAGATTATACCTAATTTTGTCCATGAAGCAGTAGTATCCACACAAAAGTCAACCACTGAAGTTCAGCCTTACAAAAGGGACTGAAAACATTGACAGTTATTTGAGTATATACCATGATTTCTTTTCTTGTGATGGCTAATTCATAATCAGTATGTCTTTCTTAAGTGATACATAATCCTTATTATATCTTACAAAACGTAATACCTGAAGAAGCTTCAGCAACTACTTCCACCAAAACCTCAGCAAGGCGCCTAGCATCAAACCAGTTTTCTTTGCCAGGAATTGGAGAAAGAATGTACCCTTCCTTGTTTGCCACAACAGAGAAAGGGCCCTCTTCACCAAGGGGACCCACAGAAAACACCCCATCAGCATCTGTCTCCACTGAAGCCACTGGCTCGCTCAACTTTTGCTAAATAGTTTATAATATTTCAGTAAATTAATATTTCTACATGACAAAACTTGATGAACTACATTTATTACTGTTTTAATGAAACTAAACTAAAATAAAATATGATTCAACTCTGATGAGCATGAAATTTTATACTATGCAAATACCACTAGAGACAGTGGATACACAATCTATTATTAGTTATTATCTAAATATAATACTGAAACACTATATCACAGAAATAAAAAAACTACTAATGCTCATCTCCAAGATATTATTTAATTTTGTATCCATGCATATACGTTTAGTATTCACATTATGTAAAACCATTATTTTTGTTTTCTACTGATAACTGGATCAAGTTCGTAAAGTAAAAAATCATGTTTATACATACTTTTTAAATAAACATTTAAAATACCTAAAACTGTGGACGGCATTTTTGTCTCATCAAGTATCTTGGACAGTTTTTTGCCAGAGATCAATCGTTCACACCAGTATTGCGTATAACTCATCCAAAAATCATGACTTCTCTGCCAACTTCTTAGCCAAATTTGCAAATTTTTTTACAATTTTTGTGACTTTGTAGCATGCTTTATTGTCAAAGTGAACCACAATTACATGTGGAGTTTTCAAGGTTTGTAGGACGAGTTCCATTTTTACAACTTGTTCCTACAATATATAACCTTTTGTTGAAGCTTAAGTTTTGATTTGTAAACACAAGCTTGCCAGACTACAAATACAGTGAAACAAGTCCTTTCCAGTCAATTCAAAATCTCATTGTAGAAGGCTTTTGCCCAAGGCTTTGCTAAATTATCTTCCAAAAGATTAATCGGAAGGTGAAGAATTAGACAATATTTGCCAGAGTGATTCAAATATCCTGGTGGTCTCTGTCACCACTGCCAGGTGCAAAAATCTTGCAGTGAAGGAAAAAGTTCTCATGTGCATCATGTTATAAACTAGTGTGTAAGAAATGTGTCGCTGCTCTTTCTTAAGTTTGTACATAGATGAAGGTATGAAGATATGCAAGATGCATAGGTATCTGAAAGTAATGTACATACTTATTAGGCATGCCCTTACAAATACAAAAGTAAGAAATAACAGGCTGAGATGTGTCACTGAATCAGTAATCAACAAGTAAATGTATAGTTGTAGGCATATTTGCATCACAATTTTAATATGTATGTAGTTACATAGGTAACAGATGTAATAAATTAAATAAGAAATTATCTATTTTGTGGCCTTGTATATGAAAAACCTTTAATATATGTCGTTTTCCAACTACAACTCAATGTTAAAAATGATCTATGGAAATTTTAAAGTCTCTCGTTTGTAAAAAAACTGATTCCTAAATGAAAACGTTATGAAAAAGTCACACAAAAAAACATGGAATTCCAGATGAGAGAAATCTGTCCCATCCACTGTTCCAAAGGGTTTCCCACAGTTCTAGTACTAATGTATGGAAGATCCAAACAGGTAGAAATAAAGAGGTGGGCCAGTCAATACCTTACACTAAGCTATTAAATGTGCTTTTGATGAGGTTCTGTGCCTCAATCTAGCAGTACATCAATATAAAACTTCAGTGGGAGGACCTTAGACAGGAGAAGCTTGGACAGTAGAATAACAGAGCAGAAATACCTGAAAGACTGAAATGGTAACTCCAGAGACAGGAGGAGAAGTCCCCCCTGATAATACAATTCCTCTGCGTGCAGTGAACTTGGCGGCATCTGGTTGACAATCACTTCCAACTTCTACCAAGTGCACCACAGGCTCAAACAACAGCTCTCTGGCCCATGGACGCAAACTTACCACTGCACCTTCATTAGCTCTAAGGCTGAAAGTATAACTGAAGGTCTGTGTTCCTGAGAGACCTATTTCCCTTGAAGGAACCAGAGGTCCAAGGCGGCTCTGTAAAGTTCAATTATAAAACAGTCTTACAAAGGTTTTAATCAGGCAAAGTTTGTACTACAACACCCAATCTCAAGGATATCTTCAAACAAAATGTTCCATGAATTAAAAACATATAAAACTTAATATATTAATCCACATTTATTTAGCAAGCAAAAATATTGTATATGAGGAAAGATAATATTCTTTTTAATGGAGTAAAACCTGTAATGTGTCAATATTAGAGAGAAAAATACTTCATTTGCTGGGGAATTTCCACCCAGCAAAGATTAACATGAAAAACTTACAGCTGTTACCTAGTTACGAAACATGAACAAAGAAAATAAACTAATCTCCGTCATGACTGTAATACTGTACTTCCTGGTCCATAAGATGCACCAATCTAAAAGATGCATTATAATTTTTCAGGCAGATGAAGAAAAGATTATACACACAGGAATATAAGCTACTTATAAGTGAAACAAGATTCATAAAAGAGCATCTACTTAAGGTAGAATGAAAAAAAAAAGGGCAACATTGCTAGAAAGGTTTCTGTGGTGATTAGAAGGTAAAACCCATGAGTCAAAGTAGAGAATTGTTTACAATTACTATTCTATGGCTACCCTTGAAGTCAGAAATATATCTCACCCTTTGCCCATGAAATGCAAGCATTAAATTTTACATGAAAAAAAGTGTGTCTTAAGGGTCAGGAAATACAGTAATTAGTTTTTATTGGGAAATGTAATGAACAACAGGTAAATCAAGTAAACATCTAAAATAATATTTTAAAATACATAGTAAGAAATGATATTATATTAATATTCTGGGTAAGATGAAAAAAATTCCAGAGAAATATAAGAAACAGAGGGAAGAACTTAAGGGCAAGAGGAAAACTGCAGTTTGATATTTTCTCAATTTCTGGAGCATTATGGAAGCTCTGAATGACAAAAACAAAAAAACATGAAATTCACAGGAACTGTAGTTCTCTAAACCAATATTAAGAGTATGTAAAGAGACATATTCATAATTTTTAAAATTGACAAGCTTTTATCTACAATAAGATAAAAACTTGAAGAAAAGAAGTGAAAATGCTTCATAAATCTACCTTTCCATCAGTAGTGGCAGGCTCTATCTCAATGAAAAGATCATCCACAGCATCTTCAGAGAGTATAACACCCCCAACCATGTGAGAAGTGGCTTTGAGAGTGACAGTGGCACCCACTTCCCAGCGGACTCTAGAAGGGTCAAACCCATGGCAACTTGTACCCACAGCCTCCAGATCATAAGGACCTGGACCAGGGAGACAAAGCCTAGATGATCCAGCAGAGATCTTCATGGTACCCTGCGATGCTCCACCACTTGGGGAAAATATCACTTCTGTAGCATGGGAAGAATCAATGGTGGCATAGAAACCTGTCTGACGGAATGGAGGAGCCCAGGTCCTTGCAGAATCCAAGCGAACCGTATGCGTGTCTTTCTCCCAACACCTGTGCCCATCTGAACTGACTGTCACCTCATACTCACCAGGTGCAAGACCATCGAAAGTATAAGTGCCTCTTCTAGCAAAAACAGGTGATGGTAAGTCACGAGGAGACAAATGGCCTCGGATGGGCCTTAGAGATACAAGAACATCTGGGCAGTGAGTGAGAGGAAGACAGAAGAGACGACCAGAAAGACTGCAGCGGACTCTAGTGAACGAGGGCCCATGAGCTATAGGGTGGTCTGTTATTTCAAACATGGCAGGATCAGGAGAGAATCTGAAAATAAACAAGATAATACCTGATATCAAATTAGGCATGCCACAGATAACCAGGTAAAATATTCCATCAGGACTTAATCTGATATCAGTATTAGAGTGTTAAATTTTCAAATTAATTTAGCAGCCTTCATCTGTATTTTTCTTGATAGTTTCTTAAAATGAGATTTCAGAAGTTTGTCAAAACACATTATTTTTCAAACTTAAATTTTTTCTGGTTTGAGGAAATGATACCAAGTTTGTATCCAAATCTTGAATTTGTAGCAGGTATGTATGTAGCAGCTAATAATAGTTGCCTAAGTCAAAATTCATTTAGAGAGGAGGGAAAAATGAAATGGATGAATCACAGAGTAAGACCTAAGTAAGACAGCAAGAGGTAGGTTATGGTTGGCATTAATATTAAGAATTATTGGGCAATTATCAATTATCTGGGATCAGGATGACCTGAAGAGCTACAAAATAACCAAATATGTATTTCTAACACATGGTAATGAAAAATTAAGGAGGAACTCTATTCAAAGAATATAAACTATTTATTTGTACGTAAAATTGGCTACTGATGGTTGAGAGATATTATTTGAGAAGAAGCTGCAGAGAGATTAGTAGATAAAGCCATAAATTAAACTAAAATGGAAAAAATGGAGATGAAAAAAGATAAATTTGATGAGATGAAAAGAAAACAGCTATTTGGTACCACTCTAACAGAATGGACAATGCTAAACAAATAGTAATGTATGCTAAAAATAGGAAAAATGAGAAGAAATTGGAGACAGGAAATGCATGACGCTGTTAGAGCAAGAGGAATGCTATGATAGAGTTAGATAGAAGATAATTGTGGAAAAACAGTGGCAGTTGTAAACAACCCATAGCATGCGTGTATATTTATGTGGTGAAAATTCAGTAAGTGCAAGGTGTGATGTAAACTTATAGATTAGCCTAGTAAATTGTTTTTTTCTTATTAGAAGTGTCAGAGGGTACCAAATGATTATTTTGGTTGTTTGCCATCTACATACACTAGCAGGAAAACTCAGAAATTTTTTTAACAACTTTTAGATTTATCTACAGTTTTCTCATAATAATATCTTTAGAAGGTGGTAGTTGTATAGCCAACAAATGCACATTATCTAGTGGTGAGAAGCTAACCACAGACCCTGACATGGACCACAAAAATGCCATCAAGATGGTCAAAGAGATGGAGAAAAGAGCAAGCCACTGAATGGAGTTAGTTTTGGATCAACTAGAACAGGAAAAATAGCATGGAATAGTGTGGAATAGCAGTAATACCCACGATTGGTAGAATTTATTCTAGGATATTAAAAGACCTGATTGAAAACAAAATTAAAGTAAAACAACCTGAGGAACAATCTGGATTCAGAGCAGGAAGATTTACAATAGACAATATTTTTACAATTAAATTTGCAGCAGAAAAGGGGAATTCAAAGAAACCTTGAGACACATGTAGCATTGATAGATCTCGAAAAAGATTATGATAGTGTACCAATACAAAAATTATTGGAGGAGTTGGACATTTTTTAAATTAATCCAACCTTAATTAACGCGGTGATGCTACTATATGAAAATAACACCACAAGAATAAAAAATAGGAGGCCAACTGACGGAAGAAATAAAAACAACGAAAGGTCTGAGACAGGGATGTGGTTTATCTCCTACACTTTTAAAAATTTATCTTGGCAGAGCCCTTCAAGGGTGGCAAAAGAAATGTAGAATTCTAGGATTACAAGTGGAAGAAAACATTTTATATTCATTATATTTTGCGGATGACCAAACTGTAATTTCAGAAGATACGGATGACCTGAGCTACATGGTTAGGAAACTGCAAGATAGGTATGAGCAGTTTGGACTCGCTATAAATAAAAACAAGACAGAATATCTGGTGATTGGAAGTGAGGAAACCCCAGATCTACCATTAGAAAATGATTACGTAAAAGGAGTAACCACCGCAAAGTACTTGGGAGTGATATTGGATAAAAACGGAAGTAGAGACCAAGAAATTAACAATAGAATTATGAGGGGAAGAACTATCATAAAAGCTTTAATTTCTATATTATGGGATAAACATATTACCAGGAAAACAAAAGTAAGAATATATAAAACAATGGTAGAAAGTGTGATCACATATTGGGCAGAGGTATTGGACATAAAGGAAAGGAACAAAAATAGGCTATTGACGACTGAATGGGATTACATGAGAAGGAGTTGTAGAAAGAGTAGACTCGATAAATTAAAAAATGAAACAATAATGGAAATGATGGAAATGGATATATATGACGAGATACAGAGGAAACAACTCACATGGTTTGGCCATGCCTACAGAATGGATGATATCAGATGGCCCAAACAAATATTGAAATGGACACCACCAGGAAAGTTAAAAAGAGAAAGACCAAGAAGGAATTGGAGACAGGGAATTCAGGAAGCTATGGCAGCAAGGGAAATGAGGAAAGAGGAATGCTATGATAGAGAGAAATGGAAGCTGAGTGCGGGAAAACAACGGCAGTTGTAAAACAACCCGCTCTATACATATAGAACAGGAAAAAAAATTACTCAAAAATGCAGAGAAAATTTCCAATGCCAAGTAAACCATCAGTGCTACATTGCTTCAAAGTTTTTTTCTGATGAATTATTTCTTTCAAGAAATTAATAGACATACATTTCTGACATGGAAGAGCCATTACATCTGACACCAGAATGCAAAACAAAAGACAGGTGAGATGACTGAAAAACCTCAAATGGTTATTTCATGCAATACAAATATGGGAAATGTAAAACTCAACCAGCTAATTCATCCATACCAATGTATAAGAAAAACAACCTGATATGAAGAATTCTAGAGATTTCCTAGAGCAAGAGATGCCACACAAGCAGCTTGGCTCTTTTCAAAGTCCATTTCTAAGCTACACAATTAAAAGTATCCATTCCTCATTCAAAGCCAGTTCCTTCTCTTCCATTCACATTCTTTCAACACATTCTGTGATTTTTCTTATGGTTTTTAACATTAGTCATAACAATGAATTTCATTTTAATGAAAATATATTCTTAATCGTTCTTACTTCTTATTTTTTATGTTAGAAATCCTTCCCACAGGCATCCTAAAAATGATTTTTTTTGTTCTTTCCAATCTAGCAAACATGAAAGTTCTTATATCAGGGGATAATTTGGGAAATATAAGTAATTTCTATCAGATACCTCAAGGGACAAACAATTTGACATTTTGGATATCAATTATAATTGATTGTTCATTGACTGACATGACCCACACTAATAATTATTAGTGTGAATCATTACCAAAATAAATTGAAGACAAACTTTCTCCAAAAATAAGCAGGAGTACCTCAGTCCCATAGTGAACTGTTCCTCTTGAGTGGATTCTGCACGGACTCTGTATGATCCAGGAGGTAGGAGGCTGCAAAAACGACCCTCCATATCAGTCACCACCTCTCCCTTGGACCCCCATTTCCCTCCTTCAAGTCCCTGCTCCACTATCACTTTGCGCCCAGACGCTGATGTTCCCGGAGGAAGACCATCACCAGAAATGCGTCCACACACTCTGAACTTATCAGCATACACAAAGGGCAAGCGTGGCAAGTCAGGAGCAATTCGTGCCTTCACTTCGGGAAAGTTGTAATCCTCTGAAAATAGGATGTAAAAACAGGAATTGGTGCTAGCAATTCAAAGCTATGACTTAGAAATTACCATTCATGATGAAGAAGTTTTAATTAAGGAATAAAATTCAAAGATAAAAATAAAATAAAACCAATGGTGGTACCAAATCATCAAGTAAAAGCTAATCCTTACGTAAATGAATTTATGTTGATGAAAAATGAGACAGCAAACTTTTTATTTTCCACACTTTTTATGACCTGTTTCTATGACTCTCAAAGCCACATATATATGTAAACATGAATTTGTTGTATACAGCCCTATCTGGTGACTTGTGCATTTTTGTTAGCAAATAGATGTTCACTCGTATTATATCAGTATTTCCTGTTTTGATTTTGCAGTGTAAATCTAGCAGCAAAAAGTTTTAAGTTATGTTACTTGAAAAGTTATGTTGCTTGTCTCATGTTTGTATAATGAGCCCTTAAATTTTCATTTTGCATAAGAAATAAAACATGCAAGCAGTAAAAGTGAACTTGATATGAATTTCTTCTGAGAAATATTTGATCTTACCTGGGATAGAACAGAAGACTTATGTCTAAAGTATAAAAAAAGGTATAAAATATATACTAAGGTATGTAAAAAAAAGTAGCCCAGAATCTACACAAGCTAACCAACGGATGTTTACTAATACATAAATCTTGAATGATGGATAATGTTTAGTTGTAGAGTCATACAGGAAACATTGCTTCTGCCTCCCAGTGCTATCCGGGAGCCCTGAATCATTCAATTGAAGTTATTCGGTTTCGAAACACTGTATTGGAATAGTTCGATTGAAGTAAATTAGACGATGCAACCCTGAAGAGCTTATGCTCCTCTCCTCTTGACCACATGGAGAGTAAACAAGCAAAAGAAGAATCAATTCATTCAGATAGCCATGTGGCCCCTTGTTGAAGAGAAGCAAAACAAAAATCAAATAGAACTATCAAATTAATATATTCAGATAGAATTATCCAATTGAAATTATTCTGATAGAATCATTCGATTGAAATTATTCTGATAGAATCATTCGACTGAAATTATTCGGATAGAATCGTTCGATTGTTATTTCATATTCGTATTGAAGTTACTCGGTTTCCAAACACTTTATTCGAATAATTCAATTGAAGCGAACAATCACATTTACATTTAAGCCCTGCAAACCGCCAATGGCGCGTGGCAGGGGGTGTAAAACACCTATATCCCTAACTACCCTGGATAGCTATTAGTTTCTCTGATACTTCCTTGTATCGCTTTTTCGTTTTCTTTCGAAGATTACGTGCGTTACTAGCTGGGATGAGAAAATCAACTATCTCTTCCCCGAGATCCGTAGTGACAAACTTATCGAAAAGCTTCCTAGGGTATTCAAGTCTTATATCACTAAGCGAGTTCCATCCGAGGGATTCTATCATTGCCGAAACACTGCTGTCAAATCTGAAATCTCCCTTAACGAACCTAGCTGCCCTACGTTGAACCATCTCAAGATGGGATGTTAATCCTACTTCGTGAGGATCCCAAATCACACAGCAATACTCAAGGAGAGGATGAATCAGGGAAAAGTACGCTATTTCTTTTACACTCGATGAGTGTAAAAGATACACTTTGCATCCTATTTGCTTTACCTACTATGCTTTGAATATGCTCAATCGAATTATTTGAATGTTTTTATTTGATTGTTCCCACCTCTACCTGTCATATTTCATCAAAATTAGTTGGACAGGGTGTTGACTATCCAGCCATTTAAAAAAATCCCTGACTTTTCCAGGTTCTCTTCTGGTTTTCAATCCCTCACGATTGGTTGGCGACAGTCTTTCACCTTTCTGTCCTCCACCATCCTCTTCAATTCCAAATAGCTTTTACATTCCATGTCCTCCATTATCTGTTTCCTATACTCTAATCTTGGTCTTCCTCTATAATTCTTGCCTTCCACCATTCCTTCAATTATAGTCTTCACCAATCCCTAATGCCACAGTAAATGTCCAATCCACTTATCCCTCCTCCTTTTGTGTTCCACAGAGACCACTCTTCATCTACTTTTCTCAGAATCTCCTGATTTGTTAGTCGTTCTGTCCAACTGATCTTTAACATCCTTCTGTAACACCACATCTCGAAAGCCTCCAGCCGTTTCTTTTCTGGTATTCCTATAGTCCATGTTTCACTACCATACAACAGTACACTCCAAACATAGGTCTTAACTAACTTTTTTCTCAATGCTAAATTGATGGATTTAGAAGTGAATAGGCCCTTTTTGTTGTTAAAATCAATCTTTGCTTTTTGAATCCTACTCAATATATCTCTTCTGCTTCTTCCATCATGAGTTATTTTGCTTCCTAGGTAGCTAAACTCATCCACTTTAACTTGTCCAGTCTAATTTTGGTATCAATATCTCCTTCTCTGCTGCTGATGAGAACTTTCGTCTTCTTTCAATTCAATCAAAGATTGTATTGACTGTTTAGAATGTGATTCATTTCCGAAAGATTGTGTGTTAGCTCTTCCTCACTTTCTGCAAAAACCACTATATCATCAGCAAATCTAAGCATTGGAATCCTTTTTCCCTGCACTACCGGTCCACCCTCTATTCATTCTAGAAGATTGCCTTCTGCACATATAGATTGAAGATCTTCGGTAAAAGTGAGCACCCTTGTCCGACTCTTTTCTCCATTTTTACTTCCTCTTTGTAAGTTCCAACCTTTATTATACCCCTCTCATTCCTTTATAGATTGTATATTGCCCTTCTTTCTTTAAACTTTATATCAATATCTTTCAGAACTTCAAATAACTTATTCCATGCTATGTTATCGAAGGCTTTCTCTATGTCCACAAAAGCCATATATGTTGTCTTGTCCTTCCTGATTCTTTTTTCCACCAATAGTCTTAAAGGCAGAATGGCTTCACGTGTACCTTTACCTCTTCTAAATCCAAATTGGTCATCTGAGAGTATTTCTTCAATCGTACACTCAATTCTCTGTTGGAAAATGGAAGTTAGAATTTTAGAAGCATGAGACACTAGACTAATTGTTCGATATTGTTCACACTTGGAAGCAGCCACTTTCTTTGGAATGAGGACTATGACACATATAGTGAAGTCATCAGGTATCTTTCCAGTCTCATATATCTGACAGACCAGTTTGTAGATGGTCTTCAAAAGATCTTCTCCGGCTGTTTTGATTAGTTCTCCCTGGATATCATCGATTCCTGGTGCCTTCCTATCCTTGAGTTTCTGTACTGTCAGATCAAACTCATCCTTCATGATGGAATCACCTCTCTCCTCGACGTTGACTGATTCTTTTTCTTCAATCTCATACTCTCTTAGACCTTTCCCACTGTATGTCTCAACATGTACTTTCCACTCTTTAGCTATGGCCTCCTTGTTGTAAACGTACTCCCCTCTGTTATTCTTCAAACCACTGCCCCTCACCTTTGTTTTACCAAAGAAGGATTGTATACAATTGTAGGCAGCTTCCATCTTTCCTTCCTCCATTAGTCTTCACATTTTTCTTCTAGAAATATTTCCTTTGCTTTCTTGCAATGAGATAACTAGAGATAGTTATCTCATTTCTAAGTTTCTTGTACTTTAGAATGTTCTCATGCTTGGTTGAACCCTTCAACTCCCTTCTTCTGTTTAATTTCTCTATTATTTCTGGTGTTATCCATTCTTTTCTATTATCTGTAGTTTTCCTTCCAACTACATCCTCTGCTATCGATAAAAGTTTCTCTTTCACCATATTCCACTTCGTGTTGACTGCAAAATTTAGAGAACAATTTGTTCTCTCTCTATATTCTGCAAAAACATCTTTATTCTTAAGTCTGTCAAGTTGGCATTTCCTTGTTTCCTTTCTCTTTAATTTCTTGAGTTTCAAATTACATTTCGCCATTGTTGCCGCCTTCGACTTGATAGATAGAAGGGCTCTTATGACTTCACTACAGGTTACCGGATTAAATTTGAATGTTGAATAAGTGGAAGGTTCGTGATAACAAATCTCTCTTGAGTTCTGTGTCAATTCCGCTAAAGTTGTTAACGAAATATTCACTCAGATCATCGGGGTTGAAATTATTGGTGATAGAGTTTGTTTTTGACTTCCTGATTCCTAGTTTTGATAAGCTGTTCCATACAACTTTGCTCTTATGTCGAGAGAGGTTGTTATCAAAACCAGTTTTTGCTTTACGAATTTTGTTTTTAACCTTGTTACGGATAATTCTGTAAATTTTAAAATCTGCTGATGATTTACTTTCCTTATAGAAGGCATACGTTGTGTCTCGTCTATGTATAAGGGATAAAATTGTTTGGTTGAACCATAATTTAAAGCCATCTTTAGATATATGACTGTCAAAATCGTAGCGGACCAAATCTCCGCAGACCAAAATTCTGGGTGCCTGGATAAAGATATGATTCCAATAGCCACAAAATTCTCCCTGTAATACTCCCTTACATAACACATATGTTTAATTCATCTCTCATTCAAGGTGCCTTCCCTACTCAGTGGAAATCTGCAGTCATCCACCCGATCCCAAAAACACAAAATCCAAAATCAATGCGTGAGCTGCACCCAATTAGTATCATTCCACGTTAAGCACAGGATAATCTCTCCATGTCAGGATCAATGCACTACAACTATAATTAAATCCCACTCAGGAAAATGATTACGGGCAAGAATTGTTGAATTCCTCCATTCTTCCAGGAATAAGATGATATAACAATTTACCATCACTCATTGCCAAAACTTACTGTTCTTTTCTTCCATGAATACTGCATCTCATTCCCCTCAATCCAAGATTCTCTATTCATAACCAAATTTAGACTTTCCTTATCAATATTCTGCCTTATCCTCTTCACTTCTGATTTAACTTTAATTACTATGCCTCCTTTCTAATATAGCATACATACTTATGCATGTGGGATATATTATCTTATATGTTAGATCAATTGAATCGTACACTTTTCCTTTTCTTTCCTCTCTTTTCAGTTTTCAGCTGTCGATGCCAGAAGAACATATACTTCAAGCTGCCAGGATAATCAGTTCACCATATTTAAGCTTTTTATCTCTGTGTTTTTGCAGGTTTTTTTCGCTCCCCTTCTTGTGTGGGCATTTTCCAGCATCGTGGGTTTTTCTCCGTAAACCTTCAGTTGAGGAGTTTTTTTTCCCACAACCCAAATCTTTTTATTTGTATATATCTCTTACTTTGTGTTCTTTATTCTTTTTAATTTTTAATTTTATTTAATGTTTGTATTAATTTAGGTTTAGCATTATATAATATTAGGACTTTTAGATTTGTATTAATTTACCTTAGATGTTAGTTGTAAGTTGACTTAATTTGAGCAATTTTTTATATCAATGACTCAGAGGTTAGTGTAAGAGAGGCCTATTGGGCCTAACCTCGCCATAAGTGTGAAATAAATAAATAATTAATTAATTATGGCATACACATTTTGTGTCAGTGGTGCCCTCTAATTTCAGTTTCACTGAGAAAGTCCAGCTACAAACAGCAATGTCAACTAACGACCAAAACCCTTCAAGTAGAAAAAAAAATTTATTGTACTCTATTTGCACCATCTCATGCACAAACAGAAATTAGATATCCCTGGTAATTGCAACTCCGTACCATCCCAAGTTGCATATTTGCTATATTGCCAAAATGTTATACGTAGAAAAAAAGGAGCACATACACGTCTTATAAGCTTTAAATTGGCCACAACAATACTGTCATCAAAATGTTTCTTCCTCTCTTTTTTTTATTTTTTACCAAACTAATGCACAGCCCAAAACAAAAGCCATGGAATGATCATTAATAAAGAGTGTAAAACACAGACTTTTCCAGGTTACCCACCAAATCCCCTGAGTTTTCCAGAAGAACAAAATTTCCTGAGTTTTCCAGGATTTACAAGTTAGCAGACACCCTGTTGGACAGTTTTTGCATTTTGTGGTAACAAACAATGTAGGAGCAACTCCCCTTCTAATTCTAAATCTATGCGTTAAATTTGCAAAAACTTCTTAATCTTAATGATGGTTGACATCAAATTCAATGAAACCTTAAATTTCAACTTCAAACAGTTTCAAAATAAAATTGGTGAAAAGTTTCTATTCAGCTAACAGTAAGAGAAGGAATTCTCCAACTCATTGCTTCTTTGGAAATGGGTAGCAGATTTATATACCCAAATTTCAAGATATTAGAAATGCATTATAAATAAAGATAACTATAACAAAGGAATGAATAATATGTTTCAGATTGATTTTCCAAGAAAATTTTATAGAAAAAGTCAGAAGCAGGCACACCAGAATCCAGATATTTTTATAATGCAATTTTCATCAACAATATTTCTTCTAAATACAAGCAACAAAAGACCAAACAATTTTTGGACCCCTGTTCAATTGTAAATAATCTTATATTGGTACATTATTTCAATATCTCACCAAAACTTTTTGAAAAATATTAAAAGTCATGTCAGAGTAATTTTCAATATAAATATAAACCATTCCATCAGTAATAGTTCATTTTATCAGATTCAACAATATATTATACTACAACAGAACAATCATGCTTCAAACTCAAGAAAAAATGAAATGGAACTTTTTCTAATCTAAATTAAATCACTCACCAGCCTGAAATGTGAGAGAATGCACTCCAGCTTGAACATCTTCAAGTTTGTAGTGACCGTTGACATTGGTGACAGCAGCTGCCTTTCCATCAACAAAAACTTTGACTCCTTGGACACCTACATCTGGTGCAGATAGAACCCTCCCACTCACAGCAAATCCTCGTACCTTTTAATCAATAAAAACATCACTTTTTACTACCATCACCACTATGGACAGGTAATTTCACTAAAACTTGATGATTCAAATACAATTCTAACTGAATAAGGGCAATCAGGAAAGTAAGAAAATATTTGTGTTTCATTTTGTGTTTATATAACCTGTGAAAGTGATAGATTATATCCTCAGTGAGAGCTGAAGTTGGTTTCACTGTCAACACTGCTTCACACCAAAATACTAGACAGTTTTTCTGGTCTGATAGTTTACCCAGAGTTAATAAATGTATTTCCGTTATGTTCAACTTTATTTTTGTGAGCTTTCAAATCTCTCAGAATGTATATTTTCAACATTATATTTAGATATTTGCTCGTTTGGCTTGAACAGTCACCTGGGAAAGAGAATATCTGTTCTTCTCAGACTTTCATCACATTTGTTTCATTCAAAATTACACATTACACTTTTCCGATTATTTTAGATATTTGTTTTTGTGTATATGACTGTTGGCATTTTAAGGATAGGATATAAATAGTTATGCGAAAATAAGAAATGTATGAGTGCAAAAGAGAGGCTTTCTGTTTTTAATGCTCATTATTAGCCCTGATAATCAATAAAAATTCAAAAATGTCCTAGCCTAAACATTATTAAAGTTGGACAACCCTTATCTATAGTGAAGAAAATGAGGTTATTTGCAGCATTTATCTCCATTAAGTGATTAGGACCATCTTGCATTGCATATTGTCCAGATTAGCTATTGCAGATTGCAGTAACAATCTTGTCTCCTGGTGATAGAGGGATTGTGCAAACAGTAGATATGTTTTTCCTTCCTTGTTAAGTTTCATGTAAATTCACTGTTCATGTAAAATAATCTAAAGACGTTTTGCTTTTTTGGCAATAGCTATATTAATTAAAATGCACAAACAGTTTTCCAGGATTAATCATTGAAAATTGGATGTGTGCTTTTAAATTTAAAAACAATCATTATAGAAAAAATATGAAGCCTCTTGATTATTCTTCCCAAAGTTTGATATTTAGAATATTAGTAACAACATCTTCACGTTGTTATAGAATTTCTTTGATGTAAGGAACCTTTTTATTTAAATAATTTTCAGTGCATAATTTTGACAACTTAACATTGCAGTTCTACTCCCATCACCAATGATTTTTCACATCTAGTTTAAGATAAAATGTTAATCATTCAAGAATCCTATTAAGTTATAGTATTCTACGGAATCTAACAGTTTAACATCTTTAATCAAACATTCTTTCTGAATTATGATTGTTAATTTTTTTTTTAATTTAGTTGATATATGCACCACCTAATAAAAATTCTATCATGTCTCAGTATAAACAGTATTAAAGTTGGACAACTCTTATTAAGGGTGAATCTGCAAGAAAGACTAATCTTTCAATTCTATTAAAAAAGGTTTACCACTTCAGTTATTTTGGAATACCTTTTATGAATGAACCAGTAAAACAGTCCTAAAAATGGATAGCTTGGTAATTGGATGCACTAAGAAACCACCCAAGAAACATGCCAAACGTTAGAGGTAATATACTTAAACATCTATGCAGGTCACCAAACTGTATGAAGACTACAAATTGTATTGCACATTAATTTAATAATAACTGCATTACATCATACAAAATATTCCACAATTTTTTAAATGGCACATTCCATTAATTTGTTGGTATTTCAATTAGGTCAATATCAAGTAAGGTTTTAATCTGCCTGAAAGCTCAGGTACTTGAAAATATAAAGAAAATACAGTACATGAGCAATCAATACAGAAACACTATAAATGACAAAAGATTCTCACCTCAAAAGCTGTAGGAATAGCGAGATCTCCATGGGCTACCTCCACTTCCATTGCCAGCGGTCGAATATCAAGCCGGATGTCATCCTCACCTCTCTGTGGAGCTATGCGGTGGCGCCCTGGAGTGACAGTGCTAAATGTGAATACTCCTCGGGCATCTGAGATAGTACTGCTTGGGGAATCAGACGGTAGAGACAGGTGGTGTATGATAAGGAGCACTCCTGGAACTGGCTCTCCACCAGCTAGCACACGTCCCTTTACTTCATAGCTGTGAAACAAAGTCAAAGGATTACGATTACCATTTCTCACAACTATAGAGAACTATGTTGATGTGCCTCCTCACAAGCACTGAAAAGCAAAATACAAGTGACTAATATTCATTCTGGAATATACAGGATAGCTGTTAAGATTTCTCTAGTCTGATTACTAGAGTGTTTACTCAACAAGTATGAAGAAAGATGGAAGTTGTGTCCTTTGATGGAAGCAATGAGAAAGAGATAACGTGAAAATGCAGCTGTGAAAATATTTCAACACTTCCTAAGGAACAATTGTTGGAATGAGGTTTCTTGGAAATGCCTTCGATGGCATTCTGAGAAATATGGTAGCATGAGGCAAAACTAGGGCAGAAGACCGGCCAGAAGGGTATGACCCACCCACACGGACGGAAACGCAAGGGTGGTCATCCCTGCAAGTTTTGGGCAAAGGTCCGGTGAGGAGGGGTGAAAGGGTGGAGGGTTTGACCCACCCATATGGGGTGCACGTGGGGTAAAGATGCTGTCCACGCTACCCTCACCACCACCCTTCCACCCCCAAAAATTAGTATAAAAGGCAGAGCATTTTTGAGCTCGAGAGGTAATACTCCCCAACCCCCTGGCCAACTCATAAGGTTCACGTAGGACTGTAGAAGTCCAATCCTGAGTCCTCTCGTAAGGTCCACGTAGGACTGCGGAGGACACTCCTCTCCCCATTCGAGTCTAGCAGTTTCTTGCCTCCGACTCCATAGTGCAACGCCTGAGCCGCACCCAAGGGGAGCCTCCACCGCACCTCTCCCTCACCGACCAGCGCTACCATATCGTAAGTCTGACCATTTCAGCACAATAAACGCAGCCCAAACTTGAAGTCGCAGTGCCAATTATTATTTCCCCCCCCCCCATGTCGTCGCCACGACACAATATTTATAATCTCAAAAGTATTTAAAACAACAGTAAACTTTCTGATCCTTTTACCTGAAAAATAATGCCTACTCTGCAAATTGCTTACAAATATTTGTGACTACAAGTGTTTTTAGCAATTTTAATTTCAATATTTATATACTCTTTTAATCAATGCTCTACAACAAAATTATGTTATCATTATCTTTATTTAGTTTAAAGCACTAGAGGTGTCAACCTTGATAATTTTCCCATTTTTGTCGGAGAAAATTTGTTTGCTAATGACTCATCAATACTTCTAAATGAACACAGTTATTAACAAACCAATACTTTCCCAGAGAAAATATGGTCAAGATTTTCTTGTTCAAAGTCCAAATATATCTTTGACGATCAAAATGATAAACTCCTGTGATGTCTTCACTATCATGTCTGTGTGCTGTGATTTCTGAAATCTCTCTCACATTTCTACTAATTTAGAGGCAGGAAATTAGGAGGGGTCTCATTAGTGGAATTGCCTAGGATAGGTAGTCAACCCTAGTCATATGTGGCAAGCCAATGACTTGTTGTAGTAGTATTGTTTAAGGGCTTTGACAGCTTAGGTCACTTTGCATGTAGGCCCTAACTGGAAATCAAACCCAGAACCACTTTCACTGAAGTCTAAGGCAGCGTTCAGACAGTACAATTCGCCTCAGTTCGATCATAAGTGATACATCGTAAACGATACCTCACAGGTGAGGTTCACATAAGAACAATGCCATTCAGGCGATAAAAAGGTGGTGAGGGCTTTTCTCTCAATTTTCCAGTTGCAATCATGAACTCAAGTGATTAGGAAGAAGCTGTTGTGGCGTACTGGTACATGAACAGAAGGAGAGGATGAAGGAATTACTGGGTTCACTCGTACAACTTTGCCAATGTACAGTTCCCCGCTAAAAAAAGTTAATACCCTCTCGTATTTTAAAAGTTTCCAGTTTAGCAGAAAGACTAAGATTAAGCATACAAAAATCAAGAAAAGGGTTCGGCGGTAGATGTGGCAATGCCACCAGAGGCTAGTACCGTTAGCCTCCCTGAACGGCGAGGACCAGATCCTTTCCTGCTCCCATAAGCTCAACCTTCCTTTCGATATTCTTCTTAAAATTTAGCAGGGGTTTCTATACCTGTCACCCTTAAGAATTTTTATTTCCTTCACTATCTCCCTCCATGTGGACTTGTCATGTCCGTTTTGCTATAGGTTTTTAATAAGTAATTTCATACACTTATGGATACTTTTGCAATAAATTGATGAATGGAATGACCGAATTCACGTCTTCATTTTTGTTTACCATTTTGACATCATACGATACAAATCACCAGGCAAACAGCATGCAGAGCAGCGAGCGATATCCAGGTTGCTCCAGTGTGAACCTTTTATATCACCTCCCTTTAAATTTCATACATTTGCCCACCCAGTATTGCTGTCCATATCACTTACAATATTGTATTGTACATCACCTCAGTGTGAATGCTGCCTAATGCATTGCCCACTTGGGTATCCAGGAACCCAAATGACTTTGTTTCTGGCATATTTTTTGTCCAGTCAGTTTTACATAAATTATTTAACAGCTTACAAATCAAATAGCTAGATTTCAAATACTACGATCTCAAAATATTTTGTTTGGCAAATGGAGAAATTTTGTGTCAGAGATTTGGCCAATATTGGCACACACTCTCAAAAAGGTGTCCAACCCCTGGCCTAGGACCTCTCATTACTCAATTCCCCTTCACTAACACCCTGACCCCCACTGTAAGCTCATAATTATTAATTTGGGACATCTGAGAAGTATATCTGCTGAATTAAGTAAAATTTTTAGTCTTAAAGGAATGTCTATGAAGCGGTAATTGTATTTTTGAGAAAATGTGGTAGGGAAATGGAAGACATACCCAGCAACAGCAAGAGCCGAACCACTGTCTCCATTATCTCCAATGACTGAAACCGGAGCATGAGGTCGGGAGAGTTTCCACTTCGGATGAGAGGCAGAGAGTAGATAATTTCCAGGAGCAACAGGGGAGAATAGGAAGCTACCACCAGGCTCAGTTTCTTTCTCCTGGAGAACTGAGCTACCATCTGAAGTCATGAGTGCCACTCGCACTCCTGCTGGCCCGCCAGTGCCCACTACACCTTCACTCCCCACCTGCAATTTCATTACATCATTCAGTCACTATCCATTCACATTTTTGACAAAACTTTCCCAGAAACTAATAATAGAGAAGTTTTTAAATAAACAATTCTAACATTGGTTGGAATTTTCGGAATGACAACATCAAATCAGTTTATTTTAAAAAGAAGGTAAAGTAAATATAGTTTCAACGAAAAGAATTAAGATCTGAATTATCACTAACAAGATAAATAATATTTATTTCCTTTGTAATACATCCTGCACAACAACTGATGGGATGAAAATAGTGGGGATAGAGGTATTTCAATTTTATGAATTGAATTATTTATATTAATATATTATATTATTTAGCTATTACTGTGCGTCATATTTTTTGTACATTTGGGTTTAGAACCAGCCCTAGACAGTGGCAAGCTATGCAGTCACTCAAGGTGCCAAGGTTTTAGGGATTGATAATGTTGACTGAATGTCAAAGTAGATACCAAGAAACTTCAGCAAGGGATGAATAGAGAAATTGTTTTGCTGACACAAACTTTTTTATAACCAATAATAATTAATATTGATTAAAATAGTCGATGAAAGTAGTCAACCATTGATAAAACCTGCCCAAAGTAGGAAATATTTGTGAGAGAATTAGTTAAACTTTTGTTTACTTTTCATAGAAAATTTAATAAAGAATTAATTAAATGCAATAAACATAATCTTACAGTATTTGCCATTGTTAACAAATCAATTTTATTAGTTATAGTGTCATAGTGGCAATAATTAATATGGTAAATACAAATCACTTAAATGGAGATAATATTTTTGTCCTAATTACTAGCAAACATTGTCTCAGCAAGAAAGAGAATAAAAAGCGGATTTTTTAAAAATATTCATATGAGAAAGTTGCTTGAATTAGTTCCTCCTCAGGGAGTTGATTAAAAAAAGTGAATAGCCTAGGCTACAATATACTGATTAACTGCAATATGTTCATTGACTATCTAAACCACAGAATCTATCAATAAGAATCTAAAGAAGTAATTCTACAAATAAAATGTATAATTACTAAGGAGCAATTTTCAGCTACAGCCATATTATTAAAAATAAGTTTATATTTGCACTGCTTTGCAGATAATTGCCTGTGAAATTAACAGCAAGAGAAGTACCTTTCCAATAACAGCAAATCCTTTAAACACAAAGTTGATGTCCTGTGCTAAACTGCATGGATCATTTTTGCCATCAACATTCAGCTCCACTTCTCGAGGCTCAAAACTCCATCCCGTAGGAGGTTCAATCTATCAATATTAAAAGATCATCAATGAGGTGTAAATTGTACAAATACATGCAGAGGAAATAATGAGCACTTAATACCTTTAGTATATATTCTCCCGTATCATATAAAGGGAGAAAGTAATAGCCATTGTTAGGTGCACAGTCCGATTGATACTTCAAACTGCCCTGCTTTGTATATCTGAAAATGATTTAATAAAATCATGTAATGTATAAAATATATAGGTGACAGAAAATTAAAGTATTTAGAAGGAGTAAAAACTGTAATGCAATATTTCTTTTCTATTACTCTCTCCAAGAAAGGAATTTTCTCTCTGGAGAAAATTCCAGTATAATTTTAAAAATTTGATTACAAAACCACCAGCTATCTCATGGTTGTCTTCATTTGTCTCATTGTGCACACAGTAAAGAATGTTGAACAGAAGACTGATTAGGAAAAAGGAAGAAATCATGGTGGAACAGTATGGGTTTTGAAGAGGCCTGGGGACAAGATATGCATTAGGAGTGGATAGAATCATGAGAGAAAGATAATTGGATAAAGGAAGAAGTCTGAGCATATGTTTTGAAGACCTAGAAAAGGTATTTATTTGACTCTTAAAGTACAGAGATGACTGATGGTAGAAAGTACAGAAGTACTGAAAGAAATGATAACCAATTAGAGAGTATGGCAGATAGATTTGGACTAAGGATAGACTAGAATGAGACAAAGGAGATCTGCATTTGTATGTGTTATAATGGTGAGGCTACATTATTAGTAAAGGTATAAATACCTAAGCACAGAGGTGATATGAGACTAGAGAAGAAAGAAAGAAGTGTGAGTTAGGATAGGAATGGCAGAATAAGCTCTCCAGAATAAGCAGAAAGTATAGCCAAGAAAAATCAATATGAATCTGAAAAAAAAGAATGATAAAGTGTGTCATATAGAGTTAGTTTCTACTTGGTTGTGAAACATGGACCCACCTAAAGAATGAGTTTTCAAATGTGGATATGGATACTATGAAAGATATGATGATAGCATATGAATATTCATTTAAATGCCTGTTCAGAATGAAACAAAATTTATGCTTTGACTTTTCTTGAAAATATTATTTAAATATTCCAGCACTTAAGTCAACCAAATGAATTGTTTTACAGACTAAGTTTTTCCAAAAATATCCGATGCAGTTGTAGTAACTACAGTCTAGAGAGGCTTCACACTTTCTTTTGAGAGATACTCAGCAATCTCTTGTTATTGTCTCTTATTCTTGTAATCTCCCTATACTAATCATATTTCTCTTTTCTTAGCTTTCATAGTTCTTAATTATTAATTGTAATTAACATGTATTTATTGCTTGACGAAAAGCTCAAAGACTTTATTCCGGTTTCCGGCTTTTTTAGAGAGACGCATAAATATAATAAGATGGAAATGCCAGAAAATGATATACGTGCAGAAGATGAAGACATAGTATAGCTACACTTATGATGACCGCTAGTGGACTAGACATTTTCAAAGAGACATACCCCTACATAAAAAATGACAAAGCAGAGGAATATTTGGTTTCTGGAAGCCAAATATAAAATCATGCTAATCAAATCAATATATATAAGGACGTCGATAAAAATGTAAGCAACAGTACTCACAATTTCACCTCTACACGAGAGAAATTCAGTTCAATATCACTTTTTAAAAATCCACCGCAGCCCAAAATGTCATCTGAATATCCGTAATTACTTGCAGTAATTACATTAATTTGTAAAATCCAGAGAAATTGGAACACTACAAAAACAAGCAATTTCTTCGGCCTGCAGATTAAATCTCCTAAAGATATCATGTTCACAAATCAGTCCAGTACATCAAAAGTTTTCTTTCATTTATGTACCACAAATACGTAATGGAGCAAAATCAGCACAGCACGCCAACAAAATACCACGTACTACCAAACACGGCCATAATCTTTACAACGTTAAATTTCACGTAATGGGCTTAAGTTGTCTCACGTGTTCGACGTGAGATTAGCGGAGGAGGAGGTGAGAAGGTTCGGAAGATTTCATTGGTTCTCTAATGTTCTCTTCAAGAGCGCGAAACCATTCAACTTACAAGTTGTTAGTATTATTTACTGTTAAATTACAGCTTCATCCCCCCGCTAAGTTGAGTGGTTTCGCGCTAACAATATATATATATATATGTTTTGTATAAGTTAATTTCTATCCTGTTTAAGTTATTTGTATAAGTTTAGTTTCGAACGATTGGTACCTAGCTCGAGAAGAACTCACAAGTAAAATTCACCGGGAAAAACAGTTCTTTTGGTGGCATCTTCTACTGTGTTTACGTATACAGCCATGCTCGTGAGAGGGTTGTTTCCGTTTATTTTGCGTAATGTTAACAAATGGTGCGTAAACGATGACCCCCTTAAGTGTCAAGTGAAGTCACTGATTTATTGTAAAGTTCGGAGTTAAGTTCTAAGTGAACTTGGCGTTCTCTTAATGAAGTGTTTCTACGAGGATGATTCATGCATTGCATCTAATACTGTTGACCTGCTCTTAAAACTGTTTAGCAGTTTTAAGACGTGAAATAGTGATGTTTTGTTATTATTTTAGATGTCTCTCGACTATAGTCTATCCGAATATGGATGGAATTTAATCCTCCCAGTTTCTAGAAGAAATCGACATTGGTCAACGAGACAAAGTAAATTAAGTGCTTTTATTTGTTTTTACTACGTTGCATGGCTGTTTGAGATTGATACGCAATATTTGCACACAAATCTTTGTCGGTGGAATATACTCAGGGAAGTGCCTCTCAGTCAGCCGTAGAGGATGTGGTTCTTCTGAAGGCCTCCCTCCTTCACATCACATATCCTCAGTGTGATACCTTTTAATGATGTTTTCTACCAGTTCCATTCTGAAATCAAGGTTAATTTTTGCTCTACCACTCTTCCTGTACAATACAAACGAATTCCAAGTAGCCTGGTCCAGCATGTGAAAAAACATTTTTTTACATTACTTTCCCCGTCTCTTATTATGGAATAGTTTGTTATCTGCCCTATCTACTCCACCCATTGTATAGTCGTACTCAACAACAAGTTTCGGCTTCCATGACACCTTTCCCATTTTTTCCTAGTCAACAAATCCTGGGTTGTGTACCCTAGAGAGTAGAGAAACAACCTAAGATTGTTTAAGGTCAAGAATTCTTGTCATGCCATTTTATTACCATAACCTTACCTCTTTGAAAGGCAGCAAATTTCCCCTTTTTCAATTTCCTCTGCCTCAGGTCATTGGGAACTTCTTTCCTTGTGATTTGCAACGCCCCATATGTGTCAGTTCCTTTAGAAGTCAGTAAATCAGCTAGCTCTGGGGAAGTGCAGTATTTGTCCATAGTTACATAATAGCCTTTACCTAATAGGGGTTTCATTAGAGCTAAGACAATCCGCGATGATATGGGTAAACCTTTATATTCTTCATTCAATGCTTACCCTTTTCCAATATAAATAATAAATGACCATATGTATTCAGTCTTTGACTCTCATAGCTTGAAGGTTTTTACTCCAAATCTTGATCTTTTTAGGGAAGTATATTGGATCCATCCCAGCCAACCCTTGTAGAGCATGAGACTCTCATCAATGGAAATTTCCCTCTCTGGTGTCAGCAAACTTGAAAACGTTTTGTTGAGTTGAATGATCACTGACCAAATTTAGATGAGTTTGGTGAGGGTGAGTATCCCCATCAAAAACACTCATCTGAGAAATGTAGATAGTGTTTTATGAGGACAAACCTCTGGTAGGACAAGAATGATCGATCAAAAAACACTCTTATTTCCCCAGGGTTTACTGGATGCCAATCTTTAGCTCTTAAACATTTTTTTAAAAAGGAGGATTGTATGCTTTTGTCAGCATATAAGTTGGTTTTCACTGTTTAGAGGTGTATTAGATATTATTCAAAAAATGACTCAAAGCAATAAAGAATATCAAGAGTTCCATCCTTTTCTAAATGCACAGCTGGAGAGGCAGTAAAAGGAAACGTTGAAGGAGGTGGTCTGGGATCTTGATAAGAATGTATGAATGAAGCGTTCTCGGGTTATTTCATTTGTCATTAACGGCTATTAAGAGCTTTTCTCGAAGTCTAATGTCTTAACACAGCAGTGTTCCTTTTCCTTATAGATTTCATACAAAGAATGTATGAAATCTATAAGGAAAAGGAACACGGCTGTGTTAAGACAATAGACTTTGAGAAAAGCTCTTAATAGCCGTTATTTTGTAAGCAAACTAACTGTTGAAGAATTCCCACCTCCAGGGGTTAGGGTTATCAGAGGTCAATTGCAATCAATGGCTATTGGGAGTTTTCCTCAAAGTAAGAATGTATGGGACACCAAATTCTTGCATCAAGCAATACAGCACTGGAATCCTCATCAATATCAGAAAATAACTCAGTGTGTTATCTTCGAAAGAACTTCCTGAATCACTTACTTAAAATTCTTCAGAATCATTTGAATCCATTATATAGGACATAGCAGGAAACTATACAAGAAAATATTAGTTCAGCATAAGAAAAGTTCAACTTCAAATATGATTTTAGAAGGGTATCTAATTGATAAAAATATCATAAACTGTCAAAAAAGAATACTCTACCATAAGATCTGAAGCAGAAAATAGCAAAAATTCTGCAGAAGCATGCACCAATGAAACAACTTTTCTCTTAAAAACAACTGATAAATGCTACTAAAATCATTGAAAAAATAGGCATCTAATGAAAATACAGCAAAATAGTTAGAGAAATTACTACCTGCTGTAATGAGAGTATAGTATGCAAAAGACACCTACTGAGTACATATAGAACTTCTTGAAGTAAACATTCAGAAAACAGCAAAATCAGCACATGAGAGTAAAAGATTAGGATGCCCATGCTACACTCAGACAATTCAATTTAGGTATGGAGTGGCTACCGGTGTCTGACAAGGGCAGATCAGGCAAGCAGTTAAAGATAATGCAAAACTGAATTATTTCTTGTTATTGAGATATTATGCAACAATATGCTAAAGTTTTTGCAATTGCTAGTGCATTGTAATTAGCTTTTGTTCACTGAAAATTCCCACGCTTTCATTAAGCCTTCCATGGAACTTCATTACCGTACTCAGCAATACAAAGCTTGTCTTAGGGGATGTCTCATTTCTAACGGGCGATAACTCCATTGATTCTCCTCCACAAAAAAACTGATTTTCTCATCAAACTCCTGAATATTCTCCTCAAGTTCTCTCTCCTGAAGCTAACCCGACTCGCCATATTCCCTCGCTTATGAGGATCCCACTTCTGACACTAGAGGTAATGTGCAGGTTTGCTCAGCCTGATTTTGGCTATCCTCAAGAGGTAATAATGGGGTAAACCACAACAGTCAAATACATTACAGTCAGTTCCATTCATATTCATCAGACAAGAAAAAGTCATAATTTACATGTTTTAAGTAGCAGTTACACAGTGACCTTAAAAGGACCAACGGCAATGGCAATAAAACTGTACAACCACCTCCCAGATAATATAAAAAAATGAGGGGAATTTTGTGATATTTAAAGACAGTGTATCAAAATTGTTAATGTCCCATTGTTGTTACAGCACCAAAGAGTATTTAGAACTCAAAAGAATGTAATTATGATCAATGTATTTTATGTTTTAGTTTTTGTACATAATATCCATCACTGCCATGTCATTTTTATTCTCATTGTTCAATTTTGATTGATGTAATTATTTACGTGTCCTATTAACATAATCTTGTATTATTGTTTCCTGGGACAAATAAAATTATTATTATCATTATCCAATAGGTTTATTGTTTCTGAGAAAAAACCCCTGGGGTTTCAATAATTTCTTAGCTGGCGTCCTTCCACCATCTGCCCCAAAAGGGACGCTCCCAAACTACAACCTCTGGCCGTGTGAGATGTCACCAACATCTGCCCCTCCAGATATTTCCAAGCCTCATCTTTCTCATTGGCCATTGGCATATTTATTGAAAAATATGCAGAGTCGAGGAATAGGCTTCCAAAGTTCTCCTACTCAAACCACACTCTTACATATTTCTATTTCTTATTAAGTTCATATTTTACATAAACTGAAATCACACATGCCACAGGAATGTCACCGGAATTAACCTGGGTGGAAACCCAAGAATCTTTTTTATATATTATTCACTAGGAAAGCTTAAAATCCTTTATAATGATTCAGTTCTGTAAAAAAGGTAGGGCTCCTTATTTAATGCAAAATATGCGGCCTTATTATATTATGAGAGGATGCCAATTATATTACAGACAATTTTTGTGACAAATTATATCCTAAAGCAGTTTGAAAAATTGCAGTATTGCTAAAAAACTTAATGAAATTCTCATTTACTATGTATATTTGAGCCAAGTGTAAATGTGTCATTAACAAGTTTAACAGAATTAAAGATAAGTTAGAATGTGTATAAATTAATTCAAAATTTAGACTGCTACATGAATGTGACTCAAGGGACATAATCTATAATGCCAATGCTGTCTTATCTTAATATATCTAAATATATTTCATTTGGCCTTTCATAGGGTATCTTTCATTCATTTTTGTCTTGTTCAAGGTTGTGATGATTTGAAAGCTTCTGAGATATGCAGTCTGTCCAATAGACAGATGAGAAATAAAAGAAAATGTTATTTTTTAACTTATGCTTGTTTTTATTCCAAATAGACTCCTTCTGAGTCAACACAGTGTTTGGAAGAGGTTGTAAAATATTTTGAATCACTCCTGAAACTCATACTTTGGAGTTGCCTCGAGAATCACAGTTGTGATGTCTAAAATCTTGTTTTCATTATTTCCTTTTATTGATAATTTCAATTCATGAAACTACCAGAAGTTGCACAGAGTTAAATTAGGGGAGTATGATGTGTGGTGAAGCACCGCAATTCTTTTTTGGTCAATAACTCGCACACAATCTTGCATTTGTGGGAGCATTGTCATGCAACAACACATATTTCCCTTATTCCCAATAGTTGGAATGAAATCAAACAATTGTGGCCCATAAACAATTTAATCACCCACATAATACTCACCATTCACAGTTTGGTGTGAATTCCTTTTTTTTCACTCACATCAATGATTTCACAATTATTTCTACCAATGCTTGGGATATAACTTTATTAGAGAGAATATAAATGTTCCTGTAAGTTTTTCTGTAATACCTTAAATCCCATTTCATCTTCTGTGAAGTTGGTCAACAGATAACTCATATTCAGTTTTTACATCACCAACATTGACAAGGAGTGATACTTTGGTTGTCTCATAACTTTGAAACGAGGCTAGTAGGGTGGTAGAGAATTAAAACTAAATAATACTATGTTTTTTTAAGTGTCTCTTTTCACTCATTTACGAGATACGACTCTTTGAATTGTGTGATATTCTGATTTAACAAATGATGAAGAAATTAAAATTTATACAAACAAGTCAATTTGTTGTGAAATTGTAATAAAAGATAAGCAATAACATTCTAGAAAATGGAAAAAACTCTGCTGAGGAAGGTGTATGATAGGTTCATCCATGGGGTTCCCGATTAGCCAAGTGGGCAACGCGTTCGACTTCGGTGAAAGAGGTCCCGGGTTCGATTCCCGGTGGGGGCCTACGTGCGAAATGACCTCAGCTGTTGAAGCACTTTTAATAATACTATTATACTACAGGTTCATCCATTAAATTCAAAACTTGTGTTTGATGACTTCGTTCTCCAGCTTGCGTTGGTTACAAAACATCAACAACAATTAATTGTACATATTTCATATGCGGACATAGTGAATGGTCATTATGAGTTAAAACTTCATGTTACTTTTGATTATCATTATCTTAGCAGCAACAGTCTCCATCAATAGAATTGGCAAAGTTATTTGCAAATACAATTAAAACAATATACAATTAAAACCTGAAGACGATTTATTCTTGGTACCATAAAATCTTTTATTGATTCCAATTCTTCTATTAGAACCACTGCACAAATATTCTTGTTTGAGTTATCCGTAATTCTTTCCTCCAAATGTTTGCCAACCTTTAATTTTAGCTTGAGATTGATTCTTCTGGTTGATTTTCTGTTGTATTTATTTAGTTAAATAAATTGCAATCACACTTTAAAATCGAGCATATTTATATTACATTGGTGACAAGGATGGGATTCTGTAATATTACATCATCATAATATTAAATTGGTGCAATTGAATATATTCTAATCAGTGTGGAAAGATAGTGGAAAAGGAACCCAGGAGAGCCAATTTAATGGTAAAGGCGATAGCCCAACAGATGTGCCAGTTTTCGTTTCACGATTTTGACAAGGAAAAGTTGATATGGGATTCATATATTTTCCAGTTTGAGCAAATCTGCAGAGTAAAAGGTTTGGGCGATGATAAGATGGAAAATGTTCAAGAGGAGCCATTACTTGCATACATCGGTGCAGTACCTTAAGAGGCAGTAAGTAATATTTTCTGCCTAAACAAGGTAAACACAAAGACATAAAGCAAGTCAAAGAAACCTTCCAGTCATTATACAAACCAGTACTGATAATCTTCACGGCCAGAATGGAATTCAATGGTGCAATACGTCAAGACTGTGAAATTTTCACTCAATGGGCCAATTGGTTGAGGAGACTGATTTATTCATGTGACTATGGCCATGCATAAGACGAACAACTACAACATTGATTTGCTGCTGGGGTTCAACACACCAAGGTACAAATGGAGCTGTGGCAGAAGTGGCCAGACAGAAGGAAGCATGACTCCAACAATACCAAAATCAGATCCCAAATGGTATTTGATTTGGCACTAACAATGGAACATGCCAGGAATGAGATCCAAGGAGGTGACAGTGTTGCTCGAGCTGTCCAAAAGGTTCAGTAGATGAGATCAAAAGGATCAAAGGGTCAGAAGCGTGACCAAGACAAAGATTCCTGATCATCAAGGACAATGTAAAATGCAGCAAATGCTGATGATCCATGGACAAGGGAAAGAGTGCCCAGCTAAGAACACAGGATACCATAATTGTGGAGTAAAGGGCCATTTCCAGAAGAAGAAGCTTCAAGAAGGGGAAGCCAAAATGGAAGATAGTTAAGAGAATCCACAGAACGGGGACAGTGAGAATGGTGAGGCCTCTTACTCTGAGGCCAACAAAATGGGCAGTGCCACAACCATGCACAGGGCCAATATGTGAGCCCATATCAATGGGCATCCCATAAAATTGGAATTTAACATGGAAGCAGCTCAGTCAATTGTCAGCAAAGATCTGTGGTAAAACTCAGCAGTCCAAGGTTAGAGCTCACAGGGCAATTGATGACTTATGGCAGCAAGGCACTGGACATCATGAACGAATGTTGGGTCTATGTCTGTTATAGAAAATGGAGCCACCATCTCCAATGGTGGTCATAAATTAGAACAAACCACTGTTTAGACTCCTGTGGATCCAAGCATTTGAGATTACCCAAATGTGTATGTGCAGTTGCACAAAAAATCCACAACAAGGACACTCTAAAAACAGGCTAAAACCAGAAATGGAAGTCAAAGACAAGGTGCCAGCAAATGTCATGCAACTCCTCGACGAATGTGGAAAGCTGTTTGAGGACCAGCTAGGCAATATAAAAGGACACAAGGCAGTCCTACATTTGAAATCTAATGCCAAACCATGGGTGGTAGTGGCAAGAAGAGTGCCATTTGCCTTAAAAGCCAGTTGAGGTAGAGTGATTTGAAGCTGCAGAAGTTATGGAGAAGGTTGACCCTGCAACTACACAGACTGAATGGGCAATGCCAACTGTCAATATAGACAAGGGAAATGGAATGATTTGGATCTCTAGATTTTAGTCACCCTCAATCCTAACTTTATCCATGATCAGCATCCCATGCAACATTCAATGAGTTGACAGCAAAAATAGCAAAAGGCTCTTGCAAGGGATTGATTGCACTGGTACACTACTGGATGACCTAATTGCCACCGGTCCAACAAGACAGGAACACCTTCAAAACCTCAGGGAAGTTTTCAAATGGCTCAACCAAGCAGGGTTGCACCTGAAACTAGCCAAATGTCAGTTTATGCAGTAGTCAGTCAATTACTTAGGCCATCGAATTGACCAGCAAGGCATTTATCCAACAGAGAAAAAGGTGGAAGGTATCAAGAAAATGACAGCTCCAATATATGTCAAGGAACTATGGACATTTCTTGGATCTATCAATTTCCATGAGTGGTTCATTCCACAGCTAAATGCTTGCTGTGCTGATTTGCACCATCTTACAAGCAAGTCATAGAAGTGGGAGTAGACTGAGGTCCACGAGCAGGCATTTCAGAAAGAAAAAATTTGCTTTCAAGTCAGGCTACAGTGGTTCCATATGATGAAACCAGACCACTGGAGCTAGCATATGATCTATCAGAATGTAGAGTGGGGGCAGTCTTGTTTCACACCATGGCTATCGGGCAAGATCGGCCAGTCACCTATGCATCACAAACATTGACCGAAGCGGAACGTCATTATGCTCCAATTGATCAAGAGGCTCTGGCCTCTGGAGTTTGGAATTGGAAAGTTCCACAACTATTTGTGGGGACAACCATTTAAGCTTAAAAAAATTGGACCATAAGCTAATATTTGGTGAAAAATGGGATCTGCCAAAGATCACTAGAAATCAATTGCATCATTGGGCCTTGTATTTAAACCAATATAATCGCAAGAGGGAATACCAACCAGGCAAGGAGAACCAATGTGCAGATGCTTTACCCCAGCTGCCAATGCCCACCACTATGAGGTTGTCAAGAGAGTGCAAATTTGTTAACTTGGTCATGGGAGGAAAAGTTGGAGATTTGGCACTGCCTACCAAGATATTGTAACCAGCAACAGCAAAGAACCCAGTGCTGTCCAAAATCAAATGCTTTGTGGACCTAGGATGGCCTATGCAGAATGACAAGGCTGTGTAGAAGCCCTACTTCAAATGATGAGAAGAGATCTCGGTAGAAGGTCACCTTGTGGGATAATTGAACGGTGATATCAATGGCTCAAAGACGACTCATGTTAGCAGCACTACAAAAGGGCCATCCAGGGAATGCAGCAATCCAAAGTTTGGCTCGGATCGACAAAGATGAACCAAGACATAAAAGATGGGGTTAAGTGATTTCAAGCACACCAAGAGGATCGTGGCCAAGAATCTGTAGTACCACTATACTAATGAAATAACTCTAAGTGGCCATAGAAATGTGTTCATGTGATTTTGCAGGTCCATTCCAAGAGAAACAATGGTTCATTTAGATGGATGCATATTTCAAATGGTCTGAAAAGGTTCAAATGAAGGATATCACTAGTCAACAGCTGATCAAAACACTTCGATGGCTATTTGCCAGGTATGGGGTTCCACGACAACTAGTGTCAGACAATGGGACAAGTTTACCTCAGAGAAGTTCCACAAATTTTGCAAATTTAATGGAGTTAAGCATATTACATACACAATGCTGTATCACCCAAAAACAAATGATTTAGCAGAACAGTTCATGTGAACATTTAAACAACAATTCCTAGCCTCTCTGGGTGATGCAGGGGATCAAAACTTGTAGTTGCATTGGTTTCTGCTATCATTTTTAACAAAAAGGAGGGAATATGTAGGATATTGATGTTTACATTGTACTCATTGTTGACGTTGTTATCTTGTGATTGATTCGTCTTATTGATTTTTCATTGTATTTATTTGGTTGAATAAATTGCAATCACATTCTCAAATTGAGTATCTTTAAATTACACATACATTAAACATTAGTTCTACAACATTAGTGATTATCATTATATGCTTATTATTTTAGTATTAATATTCATAAAATATTGTACTTTACTAATAAGTCAACAATAATATTCATCATAAGAATACCAGTTTGTTTTAACCTTTTAAAGTAACCTCTTAAAGGCTGAGGTTTTCATTTGATCTGAGCACAATACAATCCAAGATCAACATAGGCAGACTGGGTTAAATCATAATTCTATAGGTACCTGAAATGTTATAATAGGTAGTAATTAAGGGTTAGTCCTCATGAAATTTTTTCAAAATATAGCATAATATATATGATGAAAAGTTTAAATCAATGAATATTAAATGGGTCAAGGAAGCAAATAAATCTTCAACTGGCAAATTTTTATGAACTATATGAATGACTTTATGAATATGTGTGAATGTTATGCAGATAAGGCTTGCCAGGAAATATCAAAGAGTAGCAAGTTTTTGCAAAATAACTTCAAAGCTTTTAACCTGCTACTGGACTAAAGAAATTCTGTCAAAGCTAGTGTAGGATTGTCCAGTGCCATGATGAAGTCAAAGCTAGTGTAGGGTTGTCCAAAATATTTACCCTATTTTCTTGCTCAAATGAGTTATGCTGATGAAACTACTGTGTACTCAGATATGCCCTTTAGATGGACAGTAGCTGACACAGATTTTTTTCAAAATAACACGCTTATCCACTGCTTTGTAAATGTTTAACACCGTGAAAGGCAAAACTGCCTTCTGCTGCAGCTGGATCATATTCCCAATAGATTTGGCAAAAAAAATCAATAAACTTCCCCGAAGAGGCCTCTCAAAGAACTGGTGATTCTCGTTTATAATCTGATACGAATCACAATCCCATAAATCACTCATCTCGGCTAGTCACAAAACAGATTTATTTTTTCTTCATAACCGAGAAGATGCTCGTTACCTTATGAAAAAATCGATTCCATTCGTTTAATTAAATTTCTCGCAAGCCGCAAGCAGTACTGACAATTTTCAGACAGTTAACTTCTATGATTGTATAAGTATGTTCACGAATATGTACTTTGACGTATCCTGTCTGTATGGGATAATACTGGAAATTTCGTTCTCTAATTTTTTTTCTTTCCTTCTCAATCATTCATTGATACAACAGATTTTGATAATAAACAATTTTCAGCCTACCTTAAAAGAGCACGTGAAAGCAAAGAGCCCGCCAAACGCTGTCTTAGGAATCCTGGGTACATATTATTGATCGTAAAAATTTTCTGTTTGGATCGTTTGATCCTCTATGTTAGGCTATTGTCTAAGTCTGTGTGTATACATTCGAGGTATTAAGCAATTGTTATTGAGGCATGGTAGGTTAATGACGTTTCTGAGAATGCCATGTGATGTTAATTTGTATGAGTTAAGACTTCAGCTAATGTTTTTCTTTCATGTGTTACAAACTCACATTAAGGATACAGTTTGCGTTTAAATGCTTGTTTTTATGATATTATTAATCTTATTTCGATAGTGGTTTTTCATTTACTTCAGAAATTTTCATTTCATAGTAAGAATCTAAGCGTAATCAAGACTTAAAAGAGTGGTCAAAATTGCCGAAACAATGGATGTTTCAAGAGATGAGGCAAAACCTAGTCAAAAGCAAGAGTATTTATGCTGTAACTCAGATTGTAACTCCAAATCATCTAATTTTACCATCGCACCTAGAAGTACTGTGAAATATTATCAAGCAACAAATCACGGCAAACGAACGCAATATGTCTGTGAAGTTTGCTTAAAGGAATACATGACACATACTGAGGTAAATAAAGAGAAGTATAAACGCCGTGAGATATTTTGATTTATTACAATAAGAACAAAGTCTCTTTCGAGTATTCTAGATATTTTAAAGCGAAACTTAAACGGGAAGACCCTGAAAGTGTATATCTTGTAAGGAATACATTAATTCTGGACAACTGATTTAGACCCGCTGGCTCTCTATATTTCCCATACTATTTCATCTGGTAATGATTCACGTGATTTTAATGTCATTATGTATTTAAAACTCATGAATTGTTTTTCAGAAAATGGTTTCTTGGGCTTTAGAGAAAAAACCCCTATTCCTTTTTAAAATGCCGGAACAAAAAGAAACTGTCCTTATAACTGATTCAGACGAAGAATCAGAAGGAAATGGTAAGTTTTGGTTGATCTATATGAAATCTTTTCTGCACAGACATTTCTAAACGACTGTTGCCAGAAAGTAGCTGTTAATAAGCCTGTATTTATATCGTATTATCTTTCACATACTTATATTAGAGACTTGCATATTGATGATTATGTTGTACTGTAAGTCGCAGTATTGAATATAAATGTGTATTAATAGCTTTTCTTAATTTAAAAATTACCTTAGGTACTCTCATCTGTCTTTTCTTTCCAATTCGTACTCATAATCTTCAGGTGTAATTAAAAAAATCCCTTTCATAGCAACAACGTTTGTTTTGTTGCGTTTTTATGGTAAAGATGCTTATCTGCTTGATGCAATTGAATTATGGATTAACAATATATGGACCATCCTATAATGCTGAACATTTTTAAAAATTTTTCTTGAAGCCTGATTACTGTTTGTCTTACTTAACCAAAGATTGTAATGTTGGAATGATGAGTGGTATATAAAAAGAAAATAAGGCTTACAAAAATTCTTCTCTTTCTGTTGCTAAGGTGATAGTTTCACTACATTTTTATTTTCTTATTGTTACAAGCTACTTTTTCTTTAATATGCTGCTAATTCTTTAATAATATATAATACGTTAGTTAGCGTATTAGTGGTAGTCATTGTGCTATACTGCTACTCTGTTACATAATGGAATCATAAGTTCTACACTACTGTTAATTTTGAAAGCATGGCAATGAAATTCTTTCTGATATTGGTTTTATGAAACTATGCAGTGAAAATTGTGGAGCATAACCCACTGGTGTAACACTCCTGGCAATTAGTTAGAATCTCGGGGGTAAATCATAGTTAATATCATGTTAACAGCTCCTTTCTGCAATATGTACAACACAAATTCATTGCATATTTCAATTGTTTATTTCAGATGATCAAATCATTGAAGATGTACCCCTGGAAATTGAGGATGATTTGCAGGAAGTTATCAAAGGCATTGTTGAAAGAATTGATCTCAAAAGTCAATATGAAGGTGGTGAAAAAATCTTGTTGGATGACATGTCTGACTTGAAAGGTATGTATTTCAAACGTCTGAGATGATTTCTCAATCACTTCAATTATGGGTGGATGGATGAATCAGTTTTCCATGTTGCTTCAAAGCCAGGAGTTTTATTACTCATGAGAAATGTTGTAGACATCCAAAGGAATTTTTTTTATTGTGTTGCACTTTATTTATGTTGGAGAGTAATAAAATTGATGGGTGAACTTTTAAATGTGCATTGCAATGGAAGGTTTTTGTGGTAATTAATCACAAAATATATAATGACAACCTTACATTAGTTTTCATTTATTTATGTTATTTCCATCTTTATATTTTATAAAAAATCATAGACTGTGGACTGACAAATCTGATTCTTGCTGGTGCTTGGATAAATAATTTTGATATTTAAATGCATTCTAGTGTTCCAGTTTTGCTGTTTTTTTTCGAAGTTGATTTTGATGTTTTTAGTATTGAAAGTTTACTTTGATCCATAATTCTATGTGATACTTAAGTATAGTAGATTAGGGATATTGATGAATAAGCTCTGTTACTAAAAATTTTCATTGATTGTATCCATTAGGGTATAGGGTAATAACTATCTATTATATATAAATGTTTCTCTGGATATATATTCTCATACCTATGTATGAGGGTAGGCTGAAAAGTAATGCACAAATGCTTGTAGAATGTGAACGAAATGTCCTTAAGAAGCACACCTGGTGGCATGTGAAAGTAACATTCCCCATTATTTATACACATGTTAAACAGTTAACAGTTTAAATTCGTGTTGCGTTCATCCAGCGTATTTTGAATAGCGGAAGTATGGAGATGTGTTCTAATACTATGCCAACGCGAGTTAAACAGCGTGCTGTTGTCAAATTTTTAACTTCTGAAAAAGTGACTCCTACTGAGATTTATCGTCCTTTAAAGGTTGTTTATAGTGACAATGCTGTTGATAGGTCTACTGTAAATCAATGAGTAATAAAATTTTGTAGTTGCCAGCCTGGAAAAGCCATAATTGTTGGTGAAACAAGCAGCGGACGTCTGATCACTGCCACAGACGATAAACATCGCAAACTCTTCGACAATTTGGTTCAAAATGACCGGCGAATCACCCAAAAGCGTATTGCAAACCACATTGGAATATCTAGAATAGAATAGCGTCAATAATCTTTCAACATGACTACGCTTGCACTCACACCTCGTGCACAACTGAAGAGGCTCTGCAAAACCTGAAGTTCAAACTGATTCCACTCACTCCACCCTCCTTACTCACCCAACCTTGCATATTGCAATTTTTATTTTTTCCTCTAATCAAGAGAGACCTCGAGGGTAATCATTACACCTCAGAGGATGGGGTGAAGGCAGCTATCACATCCTGGATTCGAGAAAAGTCAGAAGAATTTTTCAGTGACTGAATGAAGAAACTTGTTACACATTGGGAGAAATGTGTTAGGCTTAATGGTGACTATCATCATCATCATTGGGTTTCTGCCAAATGGCAGGTCCTTGGTGTCATAGGATTTAAAGTAATTTTCTTCCCAAGGCTTTAGTTTTCAATTCTGCATATCCCTCTCTTCCTTTCACTTTGTCCAAAAGCTTTCTTCTCCTTCTCCCTCTCTTCATCTTTCCCTCCACTGCTCCCTCTACTGCCATTTTCAATAGTCCTTCATGCCTTAGGAAGTGTCCAATCCAGTTTCTCTGCCGTTTCTTAATAATATCCATCAATATTCTGTCTTCTCCCACACACTGCAGGACCTCTTCATTCCTTACCTTATCACTCCAAATTATAGCTTCCATTTTTCTCCATGTCCACATTTCAAACGCCTCTATTCTCTTCCTGTCCGCTTTCCTAATAGTCCACATTTCAGATCCATACAAAAACACATTCCAAACGTAGCATTTCATCAACCTCTTTTTCAATTTCATATCCTAGTTGCTTGTCAATAACCTTTTCATCTTGAAGAATGCCGTCTTTGCCATTCCTACTCTTTCTTTAATTTCTTTTAAGCATTTCCAGTCACTTTCCACTATACAACCAAGATACTTGAATCTCTCCACCTGTTCTATGTCCTCTCCATCCAAATCCAATCCTATTCTTTCTTCACATCCTATCTTCATGGTCTTTGTTTTTCCCTTGTTTATCTTCATTCTATATCTTTCACACCCTACATTAATTCTGTCTATTATCCTTTTCAGTGTTTCAGGATCCTCGGCGATCCTGAGACGGTGACTATGTTAAAAAATAAATATATGATTTTTAAGCTTTGTACTTTTTGCCCAATATTGCAATTTGTTTTTGTTCATGTTCTACAAGCATGTGTGCATTACTTTTCAGCCTTCCCTCGTAGGATACAAACTCAGAGCCTAGACAAAAAGTGTCGCCAACCCAGCGATTCTTTTGCATTAAGTTGCCAACCATCACTCTTGAGAATAATGAGATATTTATCTTGGGTATCATGGATTCAATCCTAGAAGTACACAAAAAGGTACTATTCCATTTAAATACATTACCATAGTATTATTATCTGTATACCATTTAAATACATTGTGTGGATTTTCAAAAATTCATTTTGGGCATTAAATGTTAAGGTAGATAGTTGAAATTCACAAGATTGTTAGAAGAAGTGCTTCTCTATTGCATAATGCAAAGACATGTCCCTGAGTGGTCATAGGTTTTGATGCTAGGATAGTTCAAATTTCACCAGTTTAAAATGTACAAATTATATATGTAAAATGGGATGGCTTTTTCATCATGTTTTAGTTTATATTCCCTTATGAAAACTTCCAAATTGGTCCACAGTTTGATGCTAGGGGGGGTTAAATAATCTTCAGTGTAAAATTTACAGGAAATTCAGAAAATATATTTAAGATAACTCCTGATAAGGTATCATCTTGACACCCAATGGATAGTTGCTGGAGGAGATTCTAACACGTAGTAGTAGTAGTATTGTTAAAAGTGCTTCAACAGGTCATTTCACACGTAGGCCCCCACTGGGACTGCTTTCACTGAAGCTGAATGCGTTGCCCACTTGGCTATCCGGGAGCCTTCTGAAACATAATTTGAATAGACATCTTCTAAATGACCCTGTGTTCGATGCCAGGGCTGTTCAAATTTAGCCTGTTTAAAATACACAGATCAGCTTTTTAATAATTTTTTTAGGTTACTTTCGGAAAATTCAGATAGCTGTGATAGCTGTAATTTTGCATGTGAATTACATTTGTGACTGTATTTCATACCAAGGTTTACCACTTCCAAATTGGTCCATATTTCAATGCCAGGGAGGTTAAATATTCCTCCTTATGAAATGTACAGGAAACTAATCATAATTTTAGGTACTTCCTGATATGCCTTGAAACCTTGGGCATAGTTAATGGCGAATCTTCTGAACCATAATATAACAGGATATCTACCTTAATGATCCTGGATTCGATGCTAGGATGGTTCAAATTTTGCACATTTAAAATACATGGGGAAAATTTTATTATTTTTTTTGTAGCACTTCCCAAACAGATAAATAGGTATAACTTGGCTTGTGGATAAGATTCATGGCTATGTATAATATTTTAGGTTGACCACTTCCTAATGGATACTTGTTTCAATGCCGGTGTGCATCCAGCTTTTGTAACTAAGGAATCTTTTGGAAACTCGTAATTCAATTTCCTGGTGTGGAGTCGCGCCAAGGTCACGCCACCGATGGCATGCCCTTTTCCCCATTAGAGGAAAGGAATTTCCAGAGGTTGTGGAATTTTCTGGAAGTACCTTTATTTTGTATATATGTCATGCACCTTGGGGCAGTCTTGTAGTTGAAGGAAAACAAAGAAAGTGACCTGGACTTCTTGAAGTATTTCATTTTACTGTTCGGCCGATAAACACATCAACAGTATTTCTGGAAATGATTTCAACTAGAAACCTTAGGTTTTTTTAAAAGACTTAGGGTATTATAAAAGACTATACTCAATAGCGTAGTAAGTAATAATACTGCTATGAATGGTCCTTGGTTCAATGTGGGAATGGTATAAATTCTCAACATGGTTTTATAGGAAAATGTAACATGTTCTTAAGCCAGAACTTTGCAATACGACAGGTCAAGAAGTTTCATAACACCAAAGTTGCAGTATCCAAGTGACTTTTATTTGTAATAATTATCAATATAAAACTGATATGAAAATTTACCCATAAATTCAAAATAAGAGTTTCTTTGTTCATTATTAATTTCATGAAAGAGTGTATCACTGAAAGGGAGACATTCTCAAAGAATTCAAGGTTCAATAATCTAAAATTATATGGATGTGTGTTCCACCATGTGTTGGTATAAACAAAAATGTTGTGATCCACAGTCGATTTATCTAGTCTGTGAGACTATAAACATTGATTCATTTAAAAATATGATGTTACCTTAGAATGTTTTCCCTTTTGCTCTGTTGAATTATTTTCAGTGTGCATAATTATTTCACTGGTTTTAACTGAGTCCAAGTATAGAAATTCTTCTCTGGTAATCAGCCGGGTGATAGGGTCGATTTCCACCGACGTTTCGGCCGCAAACTTCGCAGCCTTCTTTCAGGCTTTTCTCGACACCCTGAAGATGGCTGCGAAGTTTGCGGCCGAAATGTCGGTGGAAATCAACCCTATCACCTGGCTGATTACCAGAGAAGAATTTCTACATTCCATACGCCGGGAAAGAACTAAGTCATTCTACACGTACCTCTATGGGGAGGACCTGTTTTGTAGCATCCGAGACTTCGAGTGTCTACGAAAAAGGAGGGCTCAGCTGTTGTCTTCGCTGACCTTCCTGACAAGGTGCCGAGAGAATAGAATCATACCCGGATTTGTAAAGATACGACCACCAGTTAAATCACTGGCAGCAGAGAGGATAACACGACGAGCAAGCCAAGCACTGGTGAGAGAACGTATACACCATACAAGACGAACCTTAGACGAGGTAGCACGGAAACTGCTGCAGCTGCACTTACGACTTGCCGTGATTCTCTCCCCGAGGGAGTGGGACCACATTGACATATTAACCATAGCCCAAGCAGAGCTGATGTCCAACCAAGTCACCACTAGACAAGTCAAAAAATTCGAGAAGTTATGTGGCAAAAGACCTGAGGTTCCACAACTCGACTCAGACCGGACAGTGATTAATCTCACCAACGGAGACCTCGATGAAGCGACAAAATCCATTCTAGCGAAAGGATTGAACTTTGCTGCAACTCCGAAATGCACCCCGTATAGTGACTTCATCGGAGGCGTGGAGCAGGCCCTTAGAGCCCTACCTCAGGGAACTGCGGAGGAGATCAGACAAGAAACTGCTTGGACGCTGGAGAGGGCAAACCCCCCAAAATATAACCTACCGAAAGGAGAACGCTTTGCCTTAACAAGAATTCAACGAAATCCTGATATCATGGTATTGCCAGCTGATAAGGGGAATGCCACAGTTATCATGCCAAGGGAGATGTACCACCAGAAAATCGGAGAACTCTTACAAGACTGCACGTATAAAATGAAGACCAAGGACCCAACCGACTCCATCATGAGGAAGACCTTGTCCCTTCTGAAGTCTTCAGACATTCCATTAGAAACTCGGAGAAATTTACTTCTGCAGGCTCCAGCCCCGCCGAGACTATACGGCCTCCCAAAAGTCCGTAAAGAAGGGGTCCCCCTGAGACCGATTGTGAGTGCAATAAATTCACCAACCTACCATCTGGCGAAATTCTTAAGCAAACTCCTGGTACCTTACATCGGACGCTGCGAGCACCATGTAAAAAACTCTGCGGATTTCGTAAAACTTCTCTCCAATCTCCGGTTGGAACCCAACGACCTGTTGGTCAGTTTCGATGTGGTATCCCTCTTTACCAAGGTCCCCATCGAGGATTCCCTGAAACTACTGCGAACGCATTTCGACACGAACTGGACCAAGTTGTTCGAGCACACGCTTAGATCAATTAACTTCGTTTACCAAGGAAAGACGTACAAACAAGTGGAGGGAGTACCCATGGGCTCCCCTCTATCACCAGCAATCGCGAACCTGTTCATGGAGGATTTCGAAGAAAAGGCTCTCAACAGTGCCCCGTTAAAACTGAAATCCTTCCTTAGGTATGTAGACGACACGTTCGTCATTTGGCCTCATGGGAAAGGACCCCTGAATGATTTTCTAAACCACTTGAATAGACAACATCCCAACATCTGGTTCACCATGGAATTGGAGAAGAATGGCTGCATCCCTTTCCTGGACGTCCTAGTAAAACGGAAAGCTGACGGATCCCTAGGACATGGCGTTTACCGAAAGCCGACGCATACGGACCGTTACCTAAATCTGGAAAGCCATCACCATCCGGCCCAAATTAAAGGAGTCCTGAATACTTTGGCCCATCGTGCGTATGCCATCTCGGATGTTGAGGACTTTCCCAAGGAAAAGGAACACCTGAAAATGACGCTGGCGAAGAATGGGTTCCGGAAGAGAGACATGAACGAGGCCCTTAAAAGGGCCGTTCGAACATCAGCACCACCTGAAAGAGAAAAACCGCTCGCTACGGCTGTCCTACCTTATGTAGCGGGACTTTCAGGTAAAATTGGCCGATTTTTAAACCGCCACAACATCAGGACGGTGCATAAACCGCACAGAAAGATTGGGTCCATGATTTCCAAACCCAAGGACCCCATAGGACTAAGTAGCTCGGGAGTCTACAGCATCCTCAGAACTCTCTACCATCCATACAATAGCCGTCAATAATGGTTACTCCTCAGGTCTAATAAATTAATTAGTACAACGCAAAAAGAGAAAAATGGCTCTAAGTCATCTCTTTTCTCCATCTCCCATCAACAGTCAGAGACCTCCATTTATCAAATTTAATTTCATAGGAAATGCCACCTATAGAATTTGCAATGCCTTCCCGAAGTCAGATTTCCGCATAGCCTTCTCAAACAACAAAAATTAAAAATCCCTATTATGCAATGGGAAGGACAAAATAGACCCTTCACTTAAACCGGGAATATACAGGATCCACTGTAATGAGTGTGACAGTATTTAATGTTAGACAAAGTCGCCGAAATATTAAAGTAAGATGTAAAGAACATCATAGAGCTCTAATAAACAGCCCCCTCAAGATCCCACTTTGCCCGTCATCTCCTTGAAAACAATCATTCTTCCAATTTCACTCCTACAATCCTTCATTCTTCTGCAAAAGGCTTCAATTTAGACACCATAGAGAAATTTCATATCCTTCATCACCTCCACCATTCACATTCGTTAGCCAATGAACATCTTTTTACAGATAATCCTTCAAACCTCTTAACTTGCCTTTTTCACTCATTACCACCTCCACCACCGGTCAACTTTTCTGCTGGACCTCCCCCTCCCCTACCCTCCAACTGATGGCTCCCACATGTCTCCCAAGACCCTTCCTCTTCCACCCCCCCCCCCTTTTTTCCCTCTCCCTGATATGTGGTCCCTTATATTCCTATGTTCCACTTCTTCTTTTGCATTCCTAAGCCTGAAGATGAACTGAAAGTTCGAAACCATTGGTTGCTAACCAAAATATATTTGTGGAAAGTACAAGCTCCTACTGCATGTAAATGTTTGTATCTTTGAATAAATGGAGTGCCGCTGGTGGCAAAATGTAACAAAAGTCACAAAATCCAAAGACCACCAAAAACGAAGAAATAAAACACAATATGGCAATGAGTCAGAAGCAAAGCCCAAGTCAGAAAATAAAAATATGACTGAGCAAACAGGTTGTCAAAATGAATAAAAATATAACGTACAAACCAAAGAGATAAGCGGCAGAGGTTGGAATAACCCAAAAGTGAATAAATGGAGTGCCGCTGGTGGCAAAATGTAACAAAAGTCACAAAATCCAAAGAGCACCAAAAACGACCACACCACTGTCGTTTTTGGTGCTCTTTGGATTTTGTGACTTTTGTTTGTATCTTTGGTTGGATAGGAATCAAAGTGGATATTTATTTTAAATTTTGTTTCAGAGACAATGTGTTCAGAGCTTGAAGTAATGGGGGAACTACAAAATACTATTGATAGTTTACGGAATGAACTCTTCAATGCATTTGCTCCAATTATAGAGGTAAGCACTATAAACATACTAGGATGCTATTGAAAATAAGGAAAATCACCCACTGTTATCTTTTAACTATAAATTACCTTTAGTTTAATGCATATACTGTTGCATTAATTGATATACATTATTTTCTAGGACACCGGTTCAATAGAAATTATAGAAAGTAATTATATAGACAATAACAGCATGGAAAGTGGGCGTTTTGGCCAAAGGAGATCAAGCTTTGGATCTTCCATGAGAAGTCCTAATAAACTAGCTCCATTAACAGGTACATGTATACCTATCTGTTAGTGTCTATTTCACCTCCAGGTTTATCATGAGTATGTCCTTTATGCAATTTGTCACAAAAACCTACTTGTGTACCATTATTGTGATTGTTTGATAGCTTTTTCAATGCTCAAAAAAATCTTATCCTGAAATACTTCTTTACTATAAATACTGTTCCAATAGTTGATTACCTTTAACCTTCAGGTAAGGTCACCCTTCCTGGAGAAGAATCTCTTGCTGCTAATGCTCTCAACTGTAGCTACTTTGCCCTCACACCACAATAACATGGTGACCCTAAGAAGGGAGATTTACATAACATTTCATCTTTTTCAGGTGTTGCTATGAAAAAAGTTACCCAAGTGCAGAGATATACTTTGGATGCATTGGCAAGTTCTGAGTTGGTAAGTTGTCTCTCCTTGATAAACTTCCAGGTGAAATTAAATGAGATATAAATTCACTAGTTTCATATGTTATAAATAGTAATCCATGAATTTTCCCAGTATAAGTTTTGCCTTCAATAAGCTTGGAGTCAGTAATGGTAATGGTCATAGCTATGCTGTCATAAATTCTAGCTTAGTAGTTCAATGCGTGTAAGTTGACTAGAAAGAAATAACTTTCCTTCAGATCTTTAAACATTTGTCTTAGATTTCTTTATCTGTTTCAGCAGAATAACCATTCAGATATTGTAGCATTGGAGACACGACCTCTAGCCAATCCTGGATTTCTTCCTCCACCTGGTCCCTTACAGAGGCCTCGTCCTAAAGTTGGGGAAATAGTTCATGTAATGAAGACTAATTATTTTGGTGTTTGGTCTAAGGCAAAAATTCAGGATGTCATTGAGCGTACTACTGAGGTAAAATTTTAGTTTTCTAAGCATTGGGAGTGAGTTAGAGTATGGACCTAAATTAGTGAAGCCAAATTTTTATTTTGCCATTAATCCTTGATCAAATTATATTTCCTTATGATGAATGCTTTTTCAGCGTTACTACCGTATCAAATATGAAAGTTCATATCGGAAAGGACAAATTATGAAAGTTGTAACTGGACGTCAAATGGCATACAGTACTCCTTGTCCAACACGAATTCCAGTTGGCACTCGTGTTGTAGCCATTTTTAGGGATGATGAGAATTCTGGAAGGACTAAGCCAGCAGGGAATACTAAGGAAAGTTACTACTGTGGGGTTGTTGCTGAATGTCCAAAATGCAACAACAACTACAGGTAAAAAATTACTCATGTTGATGGTCTTTCAGTATTAATTCTTTTCAGTAATGAGTATCAAAAGTATGATGGAAGTAAAGCTTGTATGAAAGTTAATGATGAGTGAGTTCTTTACAATTGAAGGAGGTATTGTAAAAGTGGTTGACATCTTCCTAATTTGTGAATGGTTCAATAGTGGGAAGCTTTTGAGGATTGAGTAATACATTATAGAAACTTGATTTGCATATACTGATGGTGTGATTGAAGAATCTCTAAATAGGTTGCAAATGTTGTTTTTAAGTATGATTAAAATTATTAACTAAATTTATGGATAAATGTTGCTAAAATAAATTCTGTTGTTCGGTGTAGAATAAATAAAACATTTATTATGAGTGCAAATGGTGATAATATTGAGAGTTTGGATAAATTTTATGTTGCTGAGTTGAATGCCTTCTTAGAATGTAAGAAAGGATGGGGAGGTTTGTGAATGCTAATCGAAAAATATTGGGTAGTCTGGAGTGTGTGATTTAGTGAGTAAGTGTCAAAACAAGGTGGTAATGGCTGAATATAGAATGTGCTTATACAGTGCTTGTTATATAGTATTAAAATTTGGGTATTTCATGAGATACAGATAAGTAAACTGAAGTGAATATTATTCTAAAATATTTTAGGTATTTGATTTTCTTTGATGATGGATATGCCCAGTATGTTCGCCATGAGAAGATATTAGTAGTCTGTGAATCTTCGGATAATGTTTGGGAGGATATTCACCCAGATTCTCGAGATTTCATAAGGAAGTATTTGATTGCATACCCTGAGAGGCCAATGGTGAGATTGAGCAAGGGTCACGTGCTGAGAACAGAATGGAATGGTAAATTGCCAACATATTTTAGTAACTCTTTTGTTATTATTGGCACAAAAATAGATTTTCAAATATTTTAAGGTGAAATTAACTATATTTATTCTTTGTAATTTATGAAATCTGAGGATGTATTTATATCATGATTTAATCATGTCAAACATATAAATACATTCTGCCAATCTTCATAATACCATTTACATTGTAAGAATGATAATTGGCTAATAGTAGTTCCTAAAAAAAACAATTTTTAAGTAATAATCTTTTACACATAATTAACATAACAATAAATTTTTGTGTGAAACTTGTCTCAAGTTTATATAGTGATTCTGTTCAATAATTTTGCTGTAGAAATAGAATCTGCTAATGATTAAATTGAGCTTTATGTACATTTCTTATGGGTACAGTTTAACTTATCAGAGATCAAACCAGAGAGTAGTACATTCATAAAAATTTAGTTTTGCAAAAGAAATAAACCCTTCAAGCAATAAAAGTTATGTAAAATGCATTTCTTATAGGAACATTGTGATTTGCCTTGAACATGTTCACTGTGGATACCTCCATTTCCAATGCATTTATCACTCCAATATTGGAGTGATCTGCAGTGAACTTGTTAAGGTAAATAATAAGTAGCCTATTATCTGGGCTGGGAGGACATTTATTAGCCTATAAAGTTTGAAATCTTCTGGTTCTCCAGTGATAGGCAAACATATGTATATATCCATGCTCTGATTTATTATACATTTATAAGCAGAATTTATTTTGTGCTGATTACTTTCTTATTAGGTAAATGGTGGGTGGCAAGAGTGCTTGAGGTTGATGCCTCTTTAGTACACTTACATTTTGATGCTGATGGACGCACTGAATGGATTTATAGAGGCTCCACTAGACTTGGTCCTCTGTACACTGAAATAGCAAATGCAAATGCTCGATCTCAAAGCATTGGAAATTTCAACAGATCTAGGTGTGCAGGTACAGCTTCTCTAAAGAAAGTGAGTATTTATTCTTGTAATTTGTAATATAATTTTGTAATTGGGCGATTAAACTTTGTAGATCAATTATTTCCTTCATGTTGTATGTAGTTTCTTTGGAATTTCTCTTTTCAGTTCAAGATAGTTTCAAAATTACATTTTATATTTTACTCTAAAAGGAAAGCTTGCATAATTTATTCTCAAATTTTCAAGTTAGGTTACATTATGCATCAGTTCATGTGATTTGATTATTTAACTGGGTTACATCTTATATTTTGCTATTTTTGCCACTTTTTGTTAAGTTAGAGGCATTTCATCATCTTCATCTCTATGATGAAATTGTAGATTATGCTTATTTAAAATTCAATTGATAATTTCATAATATTCGTATCATTAAAATTTTGCATGCCTTTTTATGTTATCCTCAGCAAATTTTATATTAAAATCATCCCTCTCTTAACAAACTAATGAGTAAACATACCTTTTCCACCCTAAATTATGACGTACATCTTAAGTATTTTTTATGTCCCCTGTTCATCAAATTTCCGAAATATATTGCTTGGTAATTATTATTATTATAATTTTTTTGTATACTATACTACCAAGAAATGTGACTATGTTTAATATGATTAAAAATAAATTATTATTAGCAAATGAATTATTATTTACAGTTGAATCTGCCATATGTGGAGTATACTAGAGGGAATGAAATGGAATCTGAACAAGTATCCACACCAGGTAAAATTACTCAAAACCTCTTAAAGCCATACATTGAATTGCTATTAATTATTGTGCGGTAAGTGTAGTTTTATAATTAGGATGGATATTCATTATCAGTAATTAATTTTTAAAGGAAGAGATAATGAATCTAGAAGGGAACGGCTTGGAGAAGAGGAAACTGAAATGAGAGCTAAGGATGGAGAAGGAGCAAGTACTGCTGCACAACCAGTTGTTAGAGCTGTGGCACGTAAAAGTACAAGCATCCAGAAAAAGTATGAAGAGAGAAGAGCTGAGTATGGAGTTCCTTGCTTTGAAGATAAAATGATAAAGGTATCTTCTGTACCTTATACTTAACATCAAAAGAAGTTAACTTTTCCAGAAATTCCTAAAGATAAATGGAAGCAAACAAGTATAACTTGAGCAAAGATCAATTTCTAATCCTCCCTTGCCATGTGATTGCTCTTAACCCATGGGGCATTAGCAATTTGTGAGTTTAATTACTCAGCTATTAATTCCCAGTATGATGTTGACCCAGTGAGATGAAAAAATTGGGGAGCTTCATGAATTAATTAGGAATTTAATTACCATATTTACTCGAATATAACCACCCTTTTTTTACCAAAATTTTCATCCTAAAAACAGAGGGGGTGGTTATATTCACGTAATTCACGTAACTTTTCACACTTTCACTTGTATTCACATACTAGTATTTTTTCCCTATATTTGTCAGCCCAAAACAAAGGTGGTGGTTATATTTGAGGGGCGGTTATTTTCGAGTAAATACGGTATTATTCAGCCTATTTTGTGCTAGATAAATAGCATGGGATTCAACATGATGACCACAAATCACCCATATCAGTTACTTCTTGGCTGGGCATTTGTTGGTTTTTTGCCTTTTATTTGATATTTTTGATCTGCATATAGTTGAAAGATATGGGTTTTGCCAAGTGTCAGATTAGACAAGTGTGTTAGATTGTTTCAATTTTTTTCAAATTTGAAGTTATTTTTCAAGTTTATTTAATCCTATTCATAATAAATTTGTAATACTCTTATTCATTGACTAAAACTGTTCATGTTAATTTTTGTTTTACAGTATAATAAAAATCTAAACATCAAAATAAAAACATATGTCCAGCACCAATGTGGTCCAAAATGTTTGGAAGGTTATCCTTACCCACAGGAATGCACTAAAGGTCAGAATCCTTTAGCAAAGCCTCTTCTTTGTGGATGGATCAGGTAATTCTTCAATTTTGTAAAGTTTTGAAGCATTTTCACAACTTTAATTGCTGAAAAATTTATTTTGTGTGAATTGAAGCAAGCTTTGTGTAGTCATATCACTGTAACTTCAGTTTATTTGAGATAAATTGTAACTAACTGAACATTTTTGTCTTAAAGAGTTGCCTTATTTAGTTTTTAGCTCTTTGGCAGTTGAGAAATAAGAGATTTTAAGATAAACTCTCTGTTAATACCTATCTTTTTATGATTTGTGACTATAGGCAAATTGTACGTCATCGTGGTGGTACCAAGCGTGTTGTTTTGTATGTGGCTCCCTGTGGTCGAAGAATTCGTAATTTGGTAGAACTCCATTCTTACCTTAGAATGACAAAGTCAACAATGCCAATTGATCTGTTTGATTTTGATTTTTGGGTTCATTGTTTGGCTGAGTTCACTGTTCTCAAGCATTTATCATATATCAAGGTACATCAGGTATTTATTTTTATTCCTATTCCTTTTTTATATAATATAATTATCTTATAAATCTAGCATTATAACTGTATAATTCATATCTTGAGAAGGTTTTGCTTGGACTTTTAAAACTATGTCACAGTTCTTTTCTGTTAACTTTTCACTTTTAAAAGATAAAAACTATAGGTAAGCAGTATAATAGCCAACATAAGCTCTGTGAATTACTGAAATAGAAAGTCTTATGTTGTATGACTTTCATATGTAAAAAATTCAAGCTGAGATTGTGAAGATTTAAATACTCAATTTCATGCAGCACCTCTCTCAGAAAGCACGAAGGGGTGAGAAGGTTCTGCCACAAATAAATTTATAATTGTTACTTACCCCTCAGGTACTGTCTTGATTTACAGTTTGCTTTCTGTTTTAACAACTATAAATTTTATATTGCACATTCATGTAATATCTCATTAGGTAGTGAGATCTCATGTAATTTCTATTATGTAGACTTAAAACTCTTTGTTGATTGAATAATTTTAAGTATTGACTATATGAATAAGAAGCTTGGAGAGCTTCCCAAAATCCTGCAAGTTTTCATTGAACTATGCATTCCAGCAGCATTGTATGTTACATATATTTCATGCTTTATAAGGTTGTCCATTTGTAAAGTCATCAGACCAAAAGCTTGTTGGTACAAGAAATTGTGGAATGAGGCTTACTAGGCAAAGTGAGGAGTGAGCTAGTTTGTTTGCAATTGCTTTTTTGCTGAGACAGAATGCTATGAGCAAAGCAATTCCATCTGAAATGCAAATAACATTTTTTATAGAATTCATTGATGACCAGACACCTACTACTAATTTTATATTATTGCAGCTACTAAAAGACATGAAGTCAATGAAAGCTACATCTTTCTTCATGGCATACTTAAAGACAATTGAAAAATAATTCATTCATCGATTGTTGCCAGGAATTTTGTTATTTCTTCTTCATTTATAGTTTGCCTATCATTCTAGGACATTTCGTATGGGAAGGAAAAAGTGCTCATTCCTGCAGTCAATTGGGTTGATTATACCTATCCAAGATTTGTTGAGTATAGCACTGTCAGAATTCCAACACCAGGTGTACATTTAAACCTTGATCCAGATTTTCTGGTTTGTTGTGACTGTGATGATGATTGCCAGGTAAGCCTAGAAATTTTGGAAAGTTTTTAAAGTAACTCTAAGGGAAAAGAAGTTACCATAATGTATAGTTATAAGAAATTATCCAACCTTAGTCATCTTCTTTGTAATGTAAATTTTTATAAGCAAATAAAAATACAGTCAACCCTCATTATTGTATTGCCACTCTTGCTTAATGCCTTAAAAGACACCTAAGCAGATCTTCTGCTATTATATTCACATAGGAAACCTCAATTTTATACCAATTAATTTAGCACCGATAAAAATTTCCCTGAACCATGTCATAATTCCATGACAGAACACATTGTATGTAAATAATGTATTTCAGTCAGAGGAAGCCATTTGAAGATGGAATAATGTGAGCTTATGGAATTTTTCAGACAAAGAGATGACTCACAACACATACTGTATGTTAACTTTACATTATAAGTACATATATATTTCATAATACAAGGTGTGTCCGGAAAGTAATGCAATTTTATTTTTGCTGGTAATTAAAATGGTTGTAGAGCATTCCAACAAGCAGTTGGGCTAGGTTGGGAGGACTCTCAGCTTCAAAGCGATGCCTTAACCAGTCTGCTCCGAGCAGTTGTGACATCTCTGGGCACCCCTGTTTAGTGCCCGTGTGAAACGTGATGGAATTGTCACTCAAGCAACATTATGCGATCAAGTTTTGTTCGAAACTGAACAAACCTCTTGTGGAGACCCACAAATTGATTGTGCAAGCTTACGAGGACAGTGCTCTATCATATTCGCAAGTTTCGAGGTGGTTGAAAGCATTTAAGGGAAGAGGTGGTCGACGAACCCTGTGCTGGACGGCCGTCAACCAGCACAACCAATGACAATTTGGCCCATGTGCGCGATCTGTTAAATTTTGACCATCGGTTGAGTGTCCCAATGATTGCAGAAACTCTCAACATTCCCAAAACATTTGTACAAGAAGTGGTGACCGATAACTTGCACATGAGGAGCTTGGCAAATGGACGATCAGAAGAATCACCGGGTGACTGTTGTGACTGAACTTCTCGAACACATAGAAATTGAACCTCATTTTTTGGACAATATCATTACCAGGGTTGAAACATGATGTTTCGAATACGACCCAGAAAGATCAAGACCGTCCTGAAAGGAATCCGTTTTGGGTCAATTGAAGCCATCCAAGACGCCGTGACGAGGGCCCTTGCCGAGGTCCCTATTGAAGCCTTAATCCCATTACTTCCAGGATGCGTTCCGTGCATGGCAAAGTTGCTGGAAAAAGTGTGTGGATGCCCAAGGGAACTACTTTAAAGAATATTAAACGTTTGTAATGATATCTTTAATAAATATATTGATTAAAAAAATTGCATTACTTTCCGGACACACCTTGTATTGCCATTGATTTTTGCCCTCGCTTTACCCAGAAAGTTGTCACACAGATGCATAATACAGTAACTTAGGAGAGAAACTCCATTATTTTGTTACAATGCCATCCTCACTTAGTGCCAAAATATGTCCAAGAACATGTGGTGACACAATCAAGAGGTTTGACTGTGTTAGAAGTAGACCTAGTTGACGCCAGCATAAAGCAATTGGTTATAGATCAACAGCTTGTTGCCATTCTGAAAATTATGTATCAAAAATTTTTTAATGGCTTGATATACTAGCTTTTTGCATGATAACTTTGGTACTAATAAAAGTTTGTTCTAATGGTTTAATTTACTTCATTATGTTCCTAACAGGACAAAGAGAAATGTGCTTGTTGGCAGTTAACTATTCAGGGCACAAGGTGTAGCCCATCTGGACAAGTTGATCCCTCTGTTGGATACATGTATAAACGCCTACCTGAACCTGTAACTACTGGAATTTATGAATGTAATTCAAGGTTAGTATATCAGTCATATTTTACTCTGTTTTTCAGTTTTCTTAGTGCTCTTTTCTACTGTAAATTTGTTCTTTGTGGCTATCTTCATATTGTGTGCTAACAAGAAGACAGATTATTTACTGACAATTGCTGAAACCAGTTAAACATTTAATCCCTTTTGTTCTGGCATAGTATAATTTTTATGTAATGTTTTGGTATCATTGTAGATAAAATATATCAATAATAGTAAATATCATATTGATTGTTCCATTATGACATTTAATCATGAATTCCTCCATCTAAAATGACAGGATTTAATTTAACTTATTTCAAAATGTATGTGTATATTATTGTTTATAGCTCATTAAGCTCATCGTATGCCAGAGAGCAGAGATAGTTTATGAAAATTTACTGTTTATTATTTAAAACAATAATATATAATTTATACTATGATAATTATAATTTGCTTACTTTTTACCATTTATAAAGCTTCCTCAGACTCAGCAATGTCGATATAATTTGTTAATTTGGTTGATAAAACAATTTTGCATTTGTTTACATTGTTGACTAAGATATAATTTTGGCAGCAAAATTTCTCCATGTTTATTTTGTGAATGAAAATATTAAATTTTCAAAATTTTCTTCGTGAACTACAATTTCAAACCATATAAAACTTAGAAAGTTACATTATTTGTAAGAATTTATGGTTGAGATTCAATTTCCAAAGTTTACAAAAACCTTCTTGACCATAAAATGTAGGCAAATGTCTTTCCCCATGCATTTCTTATGGCCTATCTTTCCAATATATTTGTATGAGAGTTGAGTTCAACAATCTCCATGATCAACAAGAGGGGGTCATTTTATTTATTATGTTGATTTTGCTCAGCTATTGATGCTAAATAATTTGTTAAAAAGCTATCAAATGAGTCAGCTCTATTAATTCGTTACATTTGGAATCATTTGGTATCAAACAGAGTATAACATCAGGAAAAGTTATATTAATCCCAAGGAAGAATGGACTTGAAAAAAGGTCTGACGGGACTGGGAATCAAACCTGGGTCTCCCAATTGCAGGTTGGGTGCTCTGTCCGTTGAGCTATTCCGGCAGAACATTTCCAAGCCATTCCGGATACTTTGTAGTTAGTTAGAGATGGTTTATGAAAATTTACTGTTTATTGAAATGCCGTTTTCTTTACTCCAAGCCATTCGGGATACTTTGTATCCCGAATGGCTTGGAGATCATCTTCATACTTAAGTCAATCGAGCAAGATGATTTTCAGGCATACCTCAAGTCAGCGTAATCGGACNTACCCCAAGGCAGCGTAATCGGACCTTTACTCTTCCTCATTTATATCAATGACCTAAGCGACAAGATCGATAGCAATGTGAGGATATTTGCGGATGATTCGGTAATATATAGAGAAATATCAAGTGACGAAGATAGTGCTTCACTCTCAAACGACTTAGCTCATATACAAATGTGGTGCGAAAAATGGCAACTAGAACTTAATGTAAATAAATGCTCCATAGTAAATTTCTTCGAAAGGAAACAATTGTGTCAGAACCACCTGTACAAAACTAGTGGAATGAATTTAAATATAGTTGATTCAGTAGAATATCTTGGAATCACCCTTACTAAATTTAAACTGGAGCATACACATTTGAAAAATATGCGGTAAAGCAACTAGAAAGCTCTGTTTCATAAAGCGTATCATAGGTAGGTGGGATTAAAAAGTTAAAGAGCGATGCTATTTCACGTTAGTTCGGCCCCATCTGGAATATGCAGCAAGTATAGGGGAACCAGCGGATGAAACGGATGGGTTGTTTACACCCCCTGCCACACGCCGGAAGGTGGCTTACAGGGTATTTATGTAGATGTTGAAAACTCAATTTATCTTACTTTGTAAATGTTCCAAGTTAAACAATTAACCACTTAAAGAATTTGGTTATTGAAAGCGCAGAAAAAAAATGTACTATGTTATTTTTTATGTTCATTTATCCAGTTAATTCAATCTATGAAATTTATAACTGCATCAAGGAACAAGATAAAGCATAGAAAACAATAAGTAAAAACAAAGAAAATTATTGACAAAGAACTCGATGAATATCAGTTAATGATAGTCATCGTTTCTTATTTTTTAAATTTTTGTTGTTTATTTATTAGTATAAACTAATAGAGTTTATGCAATTAATTTAAAACAAAAGATGAATTAAAAGATTTATCGGCAGGGTCCCATACACTACACACATACTCAAGATAAGGTCTAACGCAAGATAACATTGCTAGGTAGTGAATGAAGAAGTAGTGCATTATTAGTAGAACCAAGAACACTTTAACAGTTTATGTTTAAATCACGGGAATTGCTGGAATATCTATTTTCTCATGCAAAGCAAAGAAATATCATCCATTGGTCTCTATTTTTAACGTGTTCTTCCATTAATTTTCCATCCAATATTTTCCATGTAATTCCATTTATCTTTATCATAATTACTGATTGTGAATTTTCTTTTGATTTTTATTCAAATTGAGTACCATTCATACTGTTCTGGTTAAAAAGCTTACTTGAGGCATTCTGGAATCTTATTTATCAATCAAACTATTACGTAGATGTATGAATTATTATAATTACATTCACTCAGCGCATTACTCTGAAAATCATTTTAGTATAATAATGGAAAATGTTAGAAATTGAATAAATGTTTAATTTTAATGGCACCATACAGATTTTCATCAGTCCTCTCTTTAAGGTTTGATGACTGTATATTTTTCAGTTTTATCTCTTTATCCAGACAAGAGGCAATACAAGGTAATGTCCAGATCTAAGTCATAGTTTGTCTGATAAAAACCTTAGGAATATCTGTTACTTACTTAGTCGAATAGCCAGCAAAAAGATCTTTTGATTCGAAATGTCCTGTCGAACCAGGTGTTAGCTAAACCTGCAATATGCTAGTCACTCTTTCAATTTTGCCATACAAACCAGTAGGTTTCTCAACCATCCTAAATTGGACTCCTTGGAAAAGTCCTGAAAGGACATCTACCTAAAAAATAAAGACATGGATATCTTCATTCCGTTAGGAAATACCCGCAGCGTAGATTAGAAAATGCAGTCCCACAATTTCCCAACTTACTTTTGATCGGTCGCCGCCAGTATACCCTTACTGTAGATACCTGCTCAGCAGGGATGCGGTCAGGAATCCCCATTAGCCCTTTAAAACTTTTGCTACCCCATAAACATATGACCATCCGCAACATGCCAAAAAGGGGGTTTTTCTCGTCAGAGTTCAGCTTTACCCATTCTCAATTCTATGGTTTCTTTGGGAAAACAGACAATACCTTTTGGTGGGCAAAACAAAAGAAAATGGAAATAATGAGAGGAATGAGAAGGGGATACTCCAAGGGCTAGGGTAACAGGGAATGTCTTCCCTTCCCTCTGGATGAAACTGGAAAAACCCAAATGAGAATATGTCGCAAACAGCACCAAATTTCACGATCATTGCAAGTCAGTTGCCGAAATATGTAATTGTGTGACCCATAAAAGAATTGACATGCTGCAATTAACTCACAGAAAAAGATTATGAAAGTATTACTAGAGTTTTGATGTTATTTCATCATAAATTAATTAATAATTTGATTTATAAAAAAGATTTTGTAGCCCTCAGCATTTTAAATTAATAAATAGTGATTATTAGATTAGATTAATTCTCATCAGATTTGTAGATTAATAATTAATAAAAAAGGTGCTAATATTCTAATATCTATGTTATTTTCTGTGAATTAAATTAACAATTTAAATTCAACTACACATACCTTAGATATTAGCATGATAGCGTTATAATTAATATTTTACACTATTTCTATTGATTTGTTGGTATTTAAAATTCATATAACATTTACTATTATTATTTCATTNTTTATATATATAAATCAATAAAGAGTAAATTAATCGTAAGATTCAGGCCTTATTGATGAAATCCGACCTTTAATCTTTTTTAGTACTATACTGTAAGATATATACTATAAGACTATACTATAAGATTTTATGTTAATAATAATGATATAATAGCCTTCAACGCGTTTCACAATGATTTAAAGGGGTGGCGACAAAGTGTTTCACTCAGCTCCCTCCTTCCAACAGCCAATAGAATGGGGAGAAAACTTTAGACTCGCTCTCTTCGTGCTTCACGCTAGTTATGTTGCGTTTGCGGTTGCGTCAAAGGTAAGATTTATGTGGAGCTAGGTGTACAATCAAAGTCGAATTCACAATTGTATCAAAAATATTAACACAATTGTATCTAGTTTGTGTATGTAGATACAATAAAAATAATTTCCTTTTTTTTTTGCTACTCTATCCTTTCATTTTATTAAAATTCAATGTGTCAGATGTAAGAGGGGACTTGATAGTCAGATGTTTCTAGTCTAATAAAATGTATTATAAATATATCTAGTATAGTATTAGTCATCTTTACTAGTTTGGAGAGCAAGTGAAGGAAATGTTTATTTAATCCTTATGTATGCTGTGTTTGATTCCTGGTATGAGTCTATATGGTCAAAATGGCCATAGCTATAAAGGCTTTTTTAACAATACTAATATTATATTGACAATCAGTTCATTTATCTGTTATTTTGAAGCCATCTGTTTCACTCTTATGTGTTCTCAGGTGCAAATGTAATGACACATGCTTAAACAGAGTTGCCCAGTTGCCTCTCCAGCAGCGCCTTCAAGTATTTCGCACTAGGGACCGTGGATGGGGAGTCCAGTGCCTAAATGATATTCCTCAAGGTGCATTTGTATGCATATACGTTGGACAACTACTAACTGAACAGGGAGCCAATGAGGTGAAACTCTTCCCATCTTTTTAAGTTACGCAATTTTTAATTAGCAGTGGGATTTTTCAATAATTTCAAATGCTTAAAAGTAATTTTTGGTGGGATGATCAATTATTCTTCTAAATATATGACTATTTTCTAAAGTTTAAATGGTTTGTTTTACTGTCCTTTTTCTAATGTTTTAAATGAAAAATCCCTCTACTTTGTGTAAATCATGAAAGTAAGGTTATAATACAAGCTGACATTGAACATGATTAATAGTGATTGCAATGACTTATTAGTAAGTTAAAGCTTTTCTAGGTAGGGTAGATCTCATCAAAATGATTGGTTACATGTGAACAATGTAAGAGCACATCTATGGTCTTGGGGGAAAAATTTTTTGTTGACATACATTAATTCAATCAGATGTTCTTAAATAGAATTAACTAGAATGTTGTAAGAGTAGTGTATCTCTTGTTCAGAATATTAGACTGGTATTCTGACAATCATAATTGTTCCTGCAAAGTTTCCATTGTTCTTCAATCTTTGTCAAAATCTACCATCAGTACAAACTCAATTAGATACAACATTATAAATTCTATCATATTCGGCCGAACTTCGTGGAAGGATATTCTGAACTTATAAAATAAAGAACACCGTAAACTTCCACAAAAGAGCTTCTGGAAGTTTACGGTGTTCTTTATTTTATATATACTTCAGACCCAATAGTTAAAATTACATTTAGAAGTATTTTCCTGGAGTCTTAGAAATCTAACTTTTGAATAATGAATAATAGAGTCCCATTGCTGTTTTGCCTGTTAAATAATGAAAATCAGTATGTACTTGTCTTTTTGATGATCTTTGTGCAAGAAAAGGCATATCTGCTTGCATAACTCCCTACCAAAGTGGAAAACAAAGAGAGAGGACGAAGAGTAGTTTGCTTAATTCATATTTTGAATTCTTCTTGGTTCAGAAAGCCATGTTTTTGTCTAACTTTCATTGGTATTCTAAGAGAAAAAAGCTTTAATAATTCCATTTATTGATTACAAGATTCTTTGCACTCAGAGAATATACTTTACTTTGTTTTTTTTTAATTTTTCAGGATGGAAAAGCTTATGGAGATGAGTATTTGGCTGAGCTTGATTACATAGAAGTAGTGGAGAGGATCAAGGAAGGATATGAGAGTGATGTGATGGAAGATGTCAATTGTGAAGAGGCTGTAAATATATCATCAGGGGAAGCTAAGTCTCTTCCATCTAACCCTAGCTATGTTAGGGAGACCTCTGAAGCCAAGGATTCTGAAGAACAGGGTGATTGTTTTGGTCCACATCATTTTTGTACTTGTGGAATGAGTTGATTGACTGTGTAGCATTTACTTTGTTTATGCAATGCATTACATTAGAAAGATTGATTTTCAGGTGCAGGGTGATAACAATGGGAATGTAGAGCTTTTGGTTATGATTTATTAGTAAATAGCAAAACAACTCTTTGTTTTATGTCCACTTGCAGAAATACTTCCCTGAAAAGCAGTACAGAAACCCTAGGTTGTCTATCAACATTAAGTTGTAAACATACCATTGGGAGTTGCTTTACTCAGTTGAAGTTCCGCCCTATGACATCATTACATTTAATATTTGAAATGAATGCAAGACTAAAAATTGTAGTTTTTTATGTATATATTTGAGGTGTCCTTTATGAAAATGTCCATTTTAATATGCCTTTGCTTAGTTGCTCTTTTTACTAAAATATATTTGGACAGACTTCTTGGAATAGACATTTTTCACAATTCGGTAATCTTTTAACTTTTACCTGGAGTTATTGTGAGAATCCATGAGACGTTCATGACATATAACACTTATAGTGTAGTCAGAATGAAATGGGGAAAGCAGAGGTATCTTCAGATAGCTGATAGTCTGTCTTTGTGCTGAAAAAATACTTGGCTTGGATCTAATATTCTGTCACAGGAACTATTTTTGCTTCTTATATTACGTTATTTGCAAATTATCAGCCTTTGGTAATTCTTATGTAGATGGGTCTTGTGAAATGATATCCAAATGTGAAAATTATAAGTTTCTTGATTACAGCAGTGATAGCATTGTGAAAAGTGCTTCAGTAACTAAGGTCATTTTGCACATATTGGCCCTCACCTAGAATGGAACCCAGGACCGCTTCCTCTGAAGGCAAACTAACAGCCTGTTTGGCTGTCTGAGGGCCCTTTTTTGATTACTGTATTATGTTTAAAAGTACTGTGATACACTTATTAAAGGATAACATTTCTTGTCAAAGCATGTGAACTATTTTGGTAGCCCAAATTGTTGTTTATTTTAAAAATTTTGTAGTATGTAAAATTTCATTTTTAGTTTTAAAGGCAGTTTTTATTAATTTCAGATAGTGAAGATGAAAATTATAAAGATGAAGATTATGCTGATGGAATGTATGGACGGTACCAAAAAGGCCACAAAAATAGTTATGATGTTGATGAGGACTTTAAGACAACTCTTCGTCTTGAACTGACCCCAAGTGATTTGTCCATCAGGTTAGTATGCAATTCAAATAACAAGCATCTACAGGTATTTTCTGTTTTGTTTAGTCCTGTGGTTAGAGTTTTCTGGTGAATGTCATAGCTAGGGTTGCCAACTCTCCCATTTTTGCTGGGAGACTCCCAAAATCTGAATTTTAAAAATCTCCTGCCTCCTATACTGAGGGGTTTTCCTCCCACTTTTACTGAACAAGACTCAACCATCTCATCTGAGCAGTAACCCAGAGATGGGCTACATTTGAATCAGGTAGGAAATAAAAAGCTTGGACAGCTGTTTAGTAGAGTTATAATCCAGTTGAAGGGAGATAATATCCATCCAAAAAACTAAACAGGGAAAGAGAAGATGAAGACTTATTGGGGACATTTGTGACTAAGGCAGAAAATGCTGAGATAACTAAAAAAGTGTCAAGGAAAACTGAATTTATAGGTGTTACAAATGTAGATGAAGGTAAGTGCTTAAGAGTGCTCCAGGTAAATTGTCGAAGTATTGTCAATAAGAAAAACTAATTCAGTAGTTTGANAATGTGTCAAGGAAAGCTGAATTTATACGTGTTACGAATGTAGACGAAGGTAAGTGCTTAAGAGTGCTCCAGGTAAATTGTCGAAGTATTGTCAATAAGAAAAACGAATTCAGTAGTTTGATTGAAGCAAGTGCTCCAAACATCATTGTAGGTACCGAGTCGTGGTTAACGGAAGATATATTTTCTAACGAGATATTTCCTTTAGACTTCACCATATATAGGAGGGATCGGGGCTCAAGGGGGGGAGGGATATTTATCTGTGTGAAAAATAATATCGCCAGCTCATTGGAATGGGTTCTCGAGGATTCTGAAATTATGTGCGTGAAACTTATCTCTCGCATTAGCAAAAGTGTAAATGTAGTTGCAGTATACAGAAGGCCTAACGAGGATCTGGAAACATCGGAGAGGTTAAACGATATTGTAATGGAAAAGAAGGAACCCTAATTGCAGGAGACCTCAATTTACCAATGGTCAGTTGGAGTGGGGCCGCAGCTGGGGGCAGTAAGGCTCAAACCTTGGTAAACAACCTAATTAACGAAGGGGGTTTCACTCAAGTAGTAGATTTTCCAACAAGGGGTGAGAACATACTCAATGTTTTTCTTTTAAGACCCAATATCTTATTTGAATATGTAGAGAAAATTCCGGGAATCAGCGACCACAATGCAGTATACGTAGACATCAACTGGCAAACTCTTACATCCAGATCGAACTCCAGAAGTATCGTATGGCAATATAGGAAATGCGATGGGATTCCAGGGTTATTTAAGGGATAAATTTACTCAGTGGGTAAATAATAGCCGTGATGTGGAAGGAATGTGGTGTGGTTTTAAGGATATACTATTACAAGTGATCCAGTTATTTGTGCCCTCCAAAAAACTTAAAAATAATCCCGATCCGGAATATTACGATAAAAACATACGTAGACTCAAAAGAAAGGTTATAAATGCTCATAAATATAGAGAAAATGGAAATAATAGTCAAATAAAGTATAAAAACTTGGTGAAGGAACTAAATTCAGCTAAGTGTGATGCTAAAGACAAATTTTTGGAAAACATTCTCGAGAAAAAAGTTCAAATGACTTTTTCAAATATCTTCATAGGGGAAAGGACAATGCTCGGAACATATCCATCATTCGAGATGAAAATGGAGAGCAAATATTTGATAACAGAGAAAAAGCAGATATTTTAAATAAATGGTTCGGCAGCGTATATCAAAAGCCAAAGCAAGGAGATCATAGCGGAATACTTAGAGTCGCGGACAGAAATGTAGAACTCACATCACAAAAGCTTATTATCATTAGTAGTAAAGATATTTACGAAAAGGTTATGAAATTGGGAAATAATAAATCAAAGGGAACAGATGATATAGCTGGGGAAGCTCTAAAGCTAGGATCGACAGAGATAGTGCAATACCTAAAATTAATCTTTAATGCCTCGCTGAACAATTACTGCTTACCAACAGATTGGAAAACAGCCATAGTTATACCAATCCACAAGGATGGCGATCGGTCACAGCCAAAAAATTATAGGCCAGTTAGTTTAACTTCTGTAGTTTGTAAGTTAATGGAGAAGATCATTGCGGATTACCTTAGAAAATTCTGGAATGAGAGCAATTGGCTTAATAACTGCCAACATGGATTTAGGAAAGGGTATTCATGCGAAACACAACTTTTGGGACTTAATCAAGACATAGTGGAGGCGATAGACAATAAAGATACGGTTGATGCTATTATAATCGATTTTGCCAAAGCTTTTGACACAGTCCCGCATCACATACTCATAGCCAAATTGGAGAAATTAGACATTGACCGAAGATTAGTCGTTTGGATTAAAAATTTTCTTAGTGACAGGACTCAAAAGGTAAGAATCGATGGTAGATATTCTGAAGTTATAGAAGTAACGTCGGGAATTCCGCAAGGGAGTGTAATAGGACCCTTACTTTTTCTCATATATGTGAACGATCTACCTATGAGCATCAAATCTAATATTCGTTTGTTTGCAGATGACTGCATATTATATAGAAGGATTAGGAACAACGAAGATAGGGAAGTACTACAGGAAGATTTAATTTCGTTAGAAGAATGGGTGAGAAAAAACAGAATGAGCATTAACACAAGCAAGAGTAGGTCCATCACCTTTTCAAAAAAGAAATCGCCGTATTCCCACAATTACCGTCTGAACGGTGAATTAATAAAATCTTCCGATCGCTGCAAGTACTTAGGAGTCACATTTGATAAAAACCTAAGCTGGGAAAAACACATCAATTTAATAGTAGCGAAGGCGTTTAAAATGTTACACTACGTGATGAGGAACTTGAAGGGCAGTAGCAGGAAAGTAAAAGAAAAGGGATACATATCACTAGTGAGACCAATTCTTGAGTATGCGACGACCGTGTGGGATCCGTATCAATGTTGTCGAATAAAGAAAATAGAAAAAGTTCAAAGAAAAGCGGCGCGTTACGTAATGGGCAAATTTGGAAAAACCGATAGTGTAACAGAAATGTTAAGGACTCTTGGATGGGATACATTAGAAAAAAGAAGAAAAATAAATAGGCTAGGTTGTATTTACAATACTGTTTCAGGTACTGAAGGGTGGGAAGCTTTTCAGAATTCAATTGAGAAACCGCAATTCCTCGGGAAAGATAGTCATGAATTTAAAATCAAACCTCGACGGCAAAGAACCGATCTAGCCAAGTATTCTTTTCTCAATAGAGGTATTGCTGAATGGAATAAGTTTCCTGGATCACTCTTAAAGCCCTTACCTAAAAATGTAAAAACTTCAAAAATAAATGTTTAACAAATGAGAACCAGAGGTGTTTTCAAGATCATCACATCGGACAAACTTCAAAATTTGTTTCCATATCAGGAGAAATTTTCACCCAATTTTCATGGTCAATCACATCAACATCGACATCAATTTCCATAGAATTGTTACAATTGATTCTAGCCTTCATAAAACAGTTTGATATTGTTTGAGTTGTAACTGAATTCCATGCAGATGTTAGCATGTGCATACCTTGAAGGATGTTCAGTTTCAAATGTTTGTTCATTTCTATATAAGATATTGCTTTCAGTACTAAAGCCTTCTTGAACTTTGCTTTAATGGAATGAATAATGCCCAAGTGAAGTGGCTGCAGATGACTAGTACAATTCACTGGAGGAAAAATCACTTTAATATTATGTAATTATTACGAAAATTAGTATCTGGAGGGTGAGCTGGACATTTATCAATAAATAGAAGAATTTTTCTATTAGCACCACCCATTTTTGCATCTAATGATGNATGACTAGTACAATTCACTGGAGGAAAAATCACTTTAATATTATGTAATTATTACGAAAATTAGTATCTGGAGGGTGAGCTGGACATTTATCAATAAATAGAAGAATTTTTCTATTAGCACCACCCATTTTTGCATCTAATGATGTCAGAAAAGTTTTAAATATAGATGAGTCATGCCATGTGAAGTGGTCAAAAAGAAAAGATCTGCTCAACCATCACTGATTTCAATGAAATTATACCATGCACATAATCCCTAAATGCATATAATCCGTAAAAATAGGAATAAATGTGATGATGTTGCTATGGCAACATCTTGTACGATGAAAAACCAAGTCTACATTTTTAGAGGGATAAAAGCATGCTCTTTTTTATAAAAATAATTTGAAAGAGTTTGAGAGGGTTGTTTTGGTAAAAGTGAGCTGAATATACCCAATCTTTGTTGTCGTAACGAAATTCGTAACATTTACCCTCAATTTTCAAGCTAACAGAAGGCATTAGGAAAATCAAACTTTTTATTCTTGCACCATGTATTAAGCAGTTACAAACGCTTAAAGTTTTGCATTTATCTTGTTTATTTCCAAAGATATAACATGGCAAAATTAAAATTTTTTTGAGCCATAATTTTTTTGCCGATTTTGCTTCAAATTTTCAGCATGGAATTCACTCATAAAAGTTTGCTTATTATTTTGTATAATAGAACAAAAAAAAGTTGTGGAAGAATATCAAGTTTTGTTTCCCTCGACAGAATACTGCCTGAGATAACGTGTCTCAAAGTTGATAAAAACTCAATGACATACTGTGAAAATCTTTGGTAGTGGGTCAAACAAATCAGTATATCTCAGCATGTATTGCATCGATGGATGTAATACTTGGCCAATGTTCATTGAAAATATGAGTAAATGTTCACACAAAATTTAATTGAAATCTGTGATGGTTGAGCAGGGCACTTCTATAAAATTAGACCACTTGAGATGGAATGACCAATGCTGCCATCCAGGCATTTTTATCATTGGTATATTTACATGGCAATATCCGAACATTTTTGAAACACCATGGTTTGGCAAACTTACCTATAATTAGAGGTTTCAATTTTTCACTACCATCTGAATTTACACATAAAAGTACAGTTATCCTGTCTTTAATTTTCTTGGCACCATGGCACTTGCCTCCTCTGGTAGTAAGAGTTTTTCTCTGTTCTATCAATATCTTCTCCATTTCATTATATGGTTTGATATTTTTTCTTTTGACAGCCTTAAATCCAAATTTCCCTTCTTCTAATATTTGATTTTTATTCTTCATTATACAAAACAATGAAGATGGCTCTTTTCATGGTATTTTGGCGATATCTATCACGGGCATGCATGGGTTCTCAACTTCTTAAATGATTTTGACTTTTTCCAAAGATTGTCAACTTTTTTCTTTTACTTCTAACCATTATTTATCAATCGAAATTAAAAAGTGAAAAGAATATATTTTATAAATTCTCTAGGATTACGTAGTGATCATATACTATCTGCATTTGTACATCTTACAAAGTAAGACAAAGTTTGAAAATTAATTAAGCAAAATCTGGTATATGGGGCTGTATTAATTGACTAAGAGGAAGGAGGGAAAGAAGGTTAAAAGACTGAGGTGAATAACTAGGGGGGTTTTCAAATTAAATAGTTAAAAGTTGAAATAATTTGGGGATATCCAGTAATAGAGAATCAGATAAAAACAGATATTACTGGGTGTCCGCTAACCTGGAAATCCTGGAAAACTCAGGGAATCAGGTAGATAACCTGGAAAAATCTTTGTGTATGCTCTTTTCAACTAATTGTTCTATTGGTTTTATTTTGGGCTGCATATAAGTTCAGTAAAGGTTCCCTGAGAGGAAGAAATTTTTTTATGACAGTGTTCTTGTGACCAATTCAAAGCTTATAAGGCATAGATGTGCTCCTTCTTTCTACGTTCTTGAATTATCACCAATATACAATTTGGGATTGTATGGAGGCGTTACCAGGGGTATTTAATTCATCTCTGGATGAAAGAAACAGTGAATAGAGCATGATAACGATTTGTTTTCTACTGGAGGGGTTTTGGTCATTAGTTGACATCTCAATTTGTAGCTGGACTTTCTCAGTTAAACTGAAATGATGATATTCATGCCACTGCTGGAACTATTGCTCAGGTGTATTATTTTAATGAAACAATAACCATCAGTATTTTTTTCAGAATTTCCTTTCATTTTCTAGCATTGTTATACCTGTAAGGGAGGATCCCAGTCAATATCTCAGGAATACATGAGAATCTAATCTGGATGGTGCGCATACTCAATAGTCTCCATGCAGAAGCTTCAGACTCAGAGGAAATTTAGAAGATTTTCATTCCCTGATTTATAAGAATGTGTTTAGTGATAAAATTTGCTTATTGTAAACAAATCTCTTGAAATTACCAATTTTAGTAGGTATTTGAGTCAATTAGTATTTCTTACTACAACTTAGTAATTAATAATAATAAGTTANTATTGTTGTTACCATGTAGTAATATATATTATTTTTAATGGTTTGATGTATAAATAAATAGCAGAAAAATATTATTCTGTTCCCTAATTCCAATCTTTAAAATCTCTCACTTTAACCCTTGGGTCAATGGTGGTGTTCTTTTAAGGTTTTGTGTGTTCTTAAATTAATGTTTTTATACTAACTAAATTATTTTAAAATTAAGTGATTGCATTTATTGCAAAATGTTTATTTTAAAATTACAAAACTCTATTTAGCATTTTCACTTAGTCTTCTGTTAACAGGTATGTCTACTTTGGGTTTGGTTCAGCAAATTAGAATTAGTAAAATCTTTTAACAAATCAATCGCCATGATAAATGATGGCAAGGGAAAATTCTTATTTGATCCATAAGGGGAAGGTGGAAAAGGAATGTATAGGAACTGTATGTGAAATACATGAATGTTACCAAAATAATGATAGAAAGTGAGCAAGAAGTAGAGGAATATGATCAACAACAACAAATCTACAACCTGTCCATAAAGACCCCACTGCAAAGTTCCAAGCAGATGTGAGAAAACAGCTCCGTAATTCTATTGTGTTTCCTAATACTGATCTATACTGCCTTCTGGAAATGAATCCTACTCTGCTGAGATATACGGATTGCCCAAAATACATAAGAACAATACTCCTATTAGGCCTGTTGTCTCTGGGATTGGTGCCCCATGCCATAAATTAGCAACCTGTTTAAATTATCTTATCAAAGAAATTTCCAATTTCTCATCCAAATTCAGAATTATTAATTCATTGGACCTTGTTAACAAAATCCACAACCTCAAGTTACCACCCAATTGCAAATTAATATCCTTTGATAAAGTAGACGAAGCCCTTTCATTATCAAATGGGCTTCTTAAAATCGCCAAAGGCGATACGGAATATGTTAAAGAACTTCTTCATCTAGTACATTTGTCTCTCACCCAAAATTATTTTAAATGTAACAGTAATTTCTATAAACTTTAACGGTAATTTCTATAAACAAAATGAAGGGCTTGCGATGGGTTCCCCCCTTTCACCTCTGCTCCCTGAAATCTTTCTAGACAATTTAGAGAAAAAATATTTTCCTCAGGCAACCCCTCGTCAATTGTTTACTGGTATCGTTATGTCGATAATGCCATCTGCTGTTGGAACGGCTCTGATCGACAGATTAATAATTTCCTGAAGTTTCTCAATAGTCTACATCAGAGAATCTCCTTTATGTGTGAAAAACCATGTGACGGAACACTCAATTTCTTATATATAAGCATCAAGGAGAGTAACCACGTGTTCCAAATCTTTAGAAAACTGACTTACACGGATAATGCTATCCCCGCGGACTCACGCCATCACCCCACCCATAAATTTGCCCCATTCCATTCCCTCATCAATAGACTTCTTCAGATACCCCTTTCCCAAGACAACTACCAGAGAGAAGTCTCCACATCGCCACCGTAAACGGATTTTCCCACAATATCAGTGACCAAATTATCAAAAAGAAAAAGAGAATGATGTGCTGCGGCCGCATCTATAAGACAAAAGGCGAGCACATGACCCCGAGATGGTGCCCTCTCAGATACCTGGGAAGGGCTAGTACAGTAGTGGCACGGCGATTCCCTAAAGACCACCTAAGGACAGCGTTTAGACCTTCCCGGAAGCTGGGAGACCTCCTAAGGAATGGGAAAGACCCACGGATTCCTGAGGAAAGAAGCGACCGCATCTACCGCCTTAGCTGCGACAACTGTCCGGGGGTCTACATTGGGCAGTCTGGAAGATCGTTTGCGGTCTGAAGAAAGGAACACGCCAATGCCTTCCGACTAAATAATCCTGGAGTTCCCAAATGGCGAAGCATCTCTTGCAGGAAGACCATGGGAGTCCTTTTAAAATGGAATTCCTCCATTTCGTGGACTAAGCATGAGCAATGAACCACTACAAACATTTAGAAATACTTAAAACACTTGGAAATCCCTCGTCAACGATCAGAAACAAGAACCTGTACCCCTTCACTTCCCCTATCCTTTCTTCTACGGTGAAAACTTTGTCACATTTTTGTAACTCTGTCTACCCCCCCCTNAACTACTTAATACGAAATGTACGAATAAAAAGTTTCACTTTCCGAATACCTTCCAGACAGACAGTTAATCCCCCCTCCCCCACCCTCTCCCTTGCTTTCCCCTCATTGCTCCTCTCCCTATATATTGTGAATTTTCTGTTTCCTGTACCTGACGATGACACGATGCGTCAAAACCTAAGTTGTTTCATTAAATTATCCTGTGGTAACGTGTATAAGTGTTTTCTTATTCTTTTTATCATGAATAGCTACCACAAAGTTGAGGCCGAAGTAATGGAATTTGTTGTTTCTCTATAGTTCATTACTTGGAAAGAACAAACCTGACTATTCTCAAATAATAAAAAATGGAATGCCCCTAATACGTCAATTTCATAAGCCATTCTTCCACATCCTCACCTCAATCTTACAAAAATTATATCAATGTAAAATATAACCTTGGAAGTTCAAGGACAAGACCATGATAGACAGGCTGCTGAAGCTTTTGCTCTATAGTTTTTAACTTTTCCTTATATATATCATGAACATGACAAATTAAAATAATAGATGTTGGATTTAATGATAGTGTTTTCTCTCAAAGCATCGACCAAAAGGAAAAAGAGAAAGGATGTCAGCAGAAGGGATACATCAGAATCTCAAAGTGAATCTTCAAATATGAGTGACGATGAAGATTCTGAGGAAGGTAAGCTCAATTGTAGTTATTTCTTGGTGTCTGTAGTTAGTATGGAATGAACACTAATGGTTAATACATGTAAAGCCCAGCACCCCATTCCCCAATTTCCTCCATTTTCTACTCTTTGACAAAGGTCTATCTATGGCACTTCCTTGTATTTTGGAAGGTAACCTTTAGATATTCCATGTATATAACCATGTAACAAGGTCATTCTATTCATGGTAGGACTTTCCGTTAAGGACTTCTGAGCATCAAGAATGACCTGAAAGTTTATGGGCTTGGGCTCTCCCCAAGTTTGGCCTCATTTTCTAATCCTCCCCTTCCAGTATTTCAAATTTCTTAATACCTGTTATATTGTAAGAATTCCTCCTTATCCATAAAATTTCCAAACTAGGTATGTAAAAACCCCATCTGGGCATTAGAGGCAGTTCAAGTAGAGTCAGTGATGCTGGTAGTCAGAAGAGCACCAAGAGATTACTCTCGGTGGGTATGACAGAGTCAGGCAGGACCAAGTTGTAGCCCCAAACCCACCAAGATGCCCACCAGACGGTGAACCTCCTGCCCCATTGCATCAACACAACAGCCTCTTGATCTTCTTCACCTGCCAATGTGCTTGCTCATGTTCCCAGGTCAAAATATGTAAAACATATATTCATGTTTATTTATTCCAAAAGTTAATTGAAGTGCCATGACACTGAGGGCAAGAACCCCAAAATATACATGGTTGCCAAACCTCTGCACCTCTTCACAACTTTTAATTGTTTTATTGTTGTTACCATGTAGTAATATATATTATTTTTAATGGTTTGATGTATAAATAAATAGCAGAAAAATATTATTCTGTTCCCTAATTCCAATCTTTAAAATCTCTCACTTTAACCCTTGGGTCAATGGTGGTGTTCTTTTAAGGTTTTGTGTGTTCTTAAATTAATGTTTTTATACTAATATCATTATAAGTATTTCTTTCAGCATACTCTCTCATTTGTTATGTTGTAAGAGTGACTGTTTAGATTATAACATTATTCATTATAATATTATTAAACCTTTAAGGTAAGTAAAATTAAGTGTTCTGCTGTACTGTATACTCAAGTATTTTTCTACTGTTTTTCCTCATTGATTTCAGTCAAAAGACAACCACTGAAGTTTACTGCAGCAGAACCAAATGTTACGGATATCAAGAAATCAGGAAAATCTAAGTTCCGTTCTATTAGAGAAATTTATGGGCCTGGAGAATATTGCTACATCATGGATGCCAAAAATATTGGGAATGTAGGGAGATATCTAAATGTAAGTATTGAAAATCCTGCAATAGATATAACATTGTACATTTATCTTTAAAAGAAATCCTTAATTCTTTTAGTTACACTTCTAACTTAAGTGTTGTTTTAATGTATTTTAAGTAGAGCCTATTGAGTTTTAATATGTATTTTCATTTTAATAGTATTAATGCAATATATAAAGCTTTACCACTTAGATATCCTTTGTTAGTGTTATTCATAATTGCTCTTTATAATAGAGTATTTTATTATTTCAGCATTCCTGCACTCCGAATGTATTTGTGCAGAATGTTTTCGTGGACTCTCATGACCTTCGATTTCCATGGGTTGCCTTTTTTGCTCTTACTTACATAACAGCTGGCACAGAATTGACTTGGGATTACAATTATGATGTCGGAAGTGTCCCTGGTAAAGTGATGTATTGTTATTGTGGTTCAAGTGATTGTCGGGGACGTCTTCTGTAACAGTGGCTGGAATGGAATAATGCAAGAATAGGTCTAATCCTATAACGTTAATAGTTCCTCTGGTGTGAAGTTGTCTTTTGAATGTGAATCAGCTGTTAGTTGAGGAGCAAAGTTCTGAAGAGTTCATCTATCTTCAGATATGGAAAGGATAGTTCCAACCATTCAAGAAATTATCCATTGAGTTTTTTATATTGCATCTGATTAGACCTGTTACGTTTATTTTTTTAAACGAGTGTGAATAGGTGAAAATAAATTTATAATAAAATGTATCCATAATAGACTTCTTGTGCTTATTTTTGAGTAGCAGTTCCCTACCTTAGATAAGCAAAATAGTTGTAGAAAATGTTGAACAGATTATTGGATCAGCCAGTTTACTTATTGTCATGCTTGTAAAAATGGCATGGCTTCTCACTAAAATTTCAACTTGTAGTAGAAAGTTAATGAAAATGGGTAAATATTTCATTTATATCATAGACTGATTGCTTGCCATAAGAGTTTATAATGAGGGAGTGAGCAACTTCCCCACCAGCCCCTTTGGGATCAGCCAACCTACCAACCAACAATTCCTTCTTATGCACCCTCCAATCCTAGAATTTGACCCGACCCTCTGATGTTTACCTTTCCGTTCCATACTCCTCAATTACAGTTCCTTTCAAATGATGATGGAAAAATATAATGGAGCAGGCTTGTTCAATTCACTTAAGCAAGTGGGTGGCTTAGGGGGGTAAAAGAAGCAAAGGCTCTGTAGGCCAGGTATTAACCAAACAGCAGCCATAGGTGAAGCTTCAGGTACTGACATTTTCTTCCCCTTAAAACGTTTAAAATGAAACACTATGTTTTATAGGGTACAGAAGGAAAAAAATGTAAGGGAAGAGCACAAGCAATGAAGTTCTTAGTAAAACATGGAGGAATTAAAATGAAATTGATTTGCATTGAAGAGCAGAGAACTGCTACTATATGAATATTGTATATTTGGATTTTACACTCACATACCTGCTATTTAAGATATAGAATTTATATTTACTTTAAGTAGATACATTGCAGATACAGTAAACTTTTGACTATCCATGTTCCGAGTATCCAGTTTGTGGATTATCCATGCTACTCTCACCTCCCTATAACTCAATGTTTTAATGATATTAATCCAATTGTAAAGATAAATAAATGCTGTGCAATTTTGACCAATAAAAATTTGCATTAATTTAAAAAACTGCATATGGTAGTAAATGTTTTAATTTAAAGATTTGAGTATTACCAATACTTAACTGGCTTTTTCAGTCTCCATTAGTTCTAACAATTCTATCTTCTCTAAGACAAGCAAATATTTAAGTATATAAATATGAGTAACTAGGTAATTATAAAATTAAATAAATAACTATTTGCCATTACTTTTTGTGGTGCAAAATGACATATCATTCATTAATCATATTTCTTTATCAACTATTGCCCTAGCCCAGGTAGTTAATAAATAAACGAAAACCTCAAAAAGAAGCTTGTGAAATGCTACGTATGGAGTAATGCCTTGTATGGAGCTGAAACATGGACACTGCGGAAGAAAGATATCCAATACTTGGAAAGCTTTGAGATGTGGACCTGGAGAAAAATGCAGAAAATTAAGTGGACAGACAAGATCAAAAATGAGGACATATTGCAAAGAATCGGAGAAGTTAGGGAACTAATAGGAAAGATACATAAGAGAAAAGCAAACTGGATAGGTCACCACCTAAGAAGAGAAAGTATGATCAAAGAGGTGATGGAAGGAAAATTAGAAGGTCGAAGAGCAAGGGGTAGGAAAAGGTTTCAACTAATAGACGTGCTCAAGAAGAATAAAGAGAGTTATCAG